>CM063111.1:15639936-15767814 GCA_031841125.1 Acanthococcus lagerstroemiae | reverse complement strand
CTTTTTTGACGTCAACTGCGCTTGTCGATGCCGAATCCGACTATGCGGAGCGTACCGTGTAGTACCGCGAAGTCATTTCGGCATCAACGGGCGCGGTTGACGTCAAAAATGGCGGACGATCTTACTCTCCTATCTAGCGCTTTACCTGAACACAAATAACCTTTTCAGGCCACGAGTGAACGTTCTCTAGCCAATACAACAGCTTCGGCAATCGCCATTTCACTCATCTGATCAAATGTTCTCTAGTCACCAGTCATGACAAAGGATAAATTAGAAATATGTATATAGGATAGAAGGCATGATTCTTCCAAATAAAACAAAGTACATACCCGATTAATATTATTAATTATAGATAGACTGATTTCACGTGGAACGAGAAAGCTAATCGAAGCGCGTAGGAAAACGAAAAGAACAGCGTGACGATCCAACTCGCAGATCCGATTCGCAAAATGCACAAAAACTATTTAAACTTCAACGAATGACTAATGAATAAGTTGTCTTGATAAATGCTAATTGAAAATTGACAACTGACGACAGCAGCATTACGGTAGAGCGCTGACCGCCGAGGGCCGAGTACCGACGCGGCGCGGGACATGCCGAGCTAGGTGACCAGATGCTGATAAAGTGAAGTCGCCATTTTCAACACGCAATGTAGCCCAAAATTTTCGGCGCGGTTGTTTTACCACGGCCACCTCTATAGAAGGCCCTATAAGCTAATGTGACAACACTGAATTCGACCTACTACGGTAGACGTTTCGGTGTGCGAGCGGCAAAGTGTAACGGTACCGCACTTCGTCCTCTATCCTACTTTTAATTTTCAAACAATCGCTACTTGTTCCACAATGAACCGATTCCATTGAGAGTTGGCTCAAAAAATCGAAAATCGTTTGGTCTTTAAATTATTTTCTCTTCAATTTTTTCGCGAAACTCACTGTATTCGCAAAAGAACCGATTATTCGTATTTTTCAACGTTTTTTCCATAACAACATGTGTAAACATAGACCTTCACGCAGCGTTGCCAAACATCGTTATACGGCCTTCTATAGAGGTGGCCGTGGTTTTACTCAACGTCACAAACCAAGTCACAAACACGCTTATCGGCTTATCGGGCTAACCGTGACATCATATAGTGAGTTACGGCAACGGTTAGCAACCTGTCGCTCACATTGTGTTCGAGCGGGCCAAATATTTGTCCCTATTAAATTGCTTACTATCACAAACGCATCTGTAAATTCATCAGTAACAATTGTAACAGTTCCTCGCATTGTGTGAAAAACTTTCAACTTATGGAACAACGAAGTAAAATTCATATAATTGCACTTGAAACTTGAAACACTTTTTGAAAATCGAAATACTTAAAACTGCGAGTTACGTAATCATCTGCAGTTTCAACAGAAACTCCACACCAACTCTCGAGGAGGTGTGAAAAACTGTAACATCGACTTTACACCGTTTTCACAGCAATGCAAAAAGAACAGACAGTACTGACGTCATATCAGGTAATGACGTCAGCAAACCTGCCAAAAGAACGCGCCACCTTACAACTTTCCATAACTGTTGTACAGTTGTCTACAACAAAAAGCAAAAAGAACGAAGCAGGTTGAAAACGAATCCACTAAAATTGGATTCGAATCCAAATCCACGAATCAGGAATCACTACCTTTTTTTGGATTCGAATATGATTCGAGAATGATTAATGTTTATTGAATCGGATTCGAATAAATGGAGTGGATTCATGAATTCGAATCCACAAATCATCGAATCTAGGAATTATGGAATCTTTTTTTGTAACAAAATCATAATAAACGATACCTATTTTACTCACTCAGCAATCGTTGACATTTTTTTGTTCTTTCTTTCTACATAAAGACCAAATACTCCCAAAAACTGGATCTTATTTTCGATGTAATCATAGTAAACGTACTTCCAGCAATGTAGTTTTCCAAAGAAATTAAATTAAATTTTTTAACTGAGGAGGCGGCACAAGGAATTTTTGTAGCTTTTATTACGATTTTTTATAGTCGTAATGAGATTAAAAGAACTTTTAATCTCATACGACTATAGGTTATGGGCCCAGCCCTCCTGTGGGCGCGATTTTGGCGATATGTTTTGTAATTGTTCGCCGTGAACTTGAACTCGTGTTTTATATGAACTCGACGTGGTCTCGTTGCCCTCGTGAACTTTTTCCATTAATTTCTGGTCATGGAGAACAACCACACTCAGAATTTGAATTCATTGCCAAAGTTACTGGGAAAAAGCAACTACCCAGAATGGAGCTTTTGCATTCGATTGGCTATAAAGAGCTCTTGAAGCTGGAAAAAAGATGAATCAGGCTGAACTTGAGTTGAAAAGCAAGTATTGATTGTAAAATGCTCTTTCCATGAAACGTGATTGGCAGTGTAATGCACCTAGAAAAGCGCTGAAGATATCCTGTACAAACTGAACACACCCTTTATGGCTTGAACTCAGATGATCTCGACAGGTACCAATAAGACTTCCAGACTTTCAAATATGACAATGGTAAGTCATTCCTTGAAAATGTAAGTCAATGGAGTTGATACAGCAGAAAATCGACAGTTTAGATGACAACAAAATGACTGATTCAACTTTCAAAGCCACAATTACACTGCAGGCGTTGCCTCCGAGATTCAGTGGTATCGTTTCCGCCCACGAAACTAGTTAAAGACATCAATCTGGAACGATTTAAAATCCAGGCAGCTTGCGTCAGAAGACACCAGACTATAGAGGCAGTTCGACCAAAAAAGGGAATCCAAAAACTCGAAAGTATCTTTCGGTAGCCTTAAGAAAATGCAGTTAAGTGCTATTCCACTGTAATGGTTTGGTCACAAAGCGTCGGACGATGCAAGCAGCAAAGGTCAAACGTGACCAGGCCAAGAAAAAAGTGAAGACTCGAATTTAGTCAGTTATAGGAAAGTACTCACTGCAAAGAATCGGGGCATTTCGTTAAAAATTGTCCTGTCCTGGAAAAAAGAGCGAATGCCCAGTGTCATAAATGCAAGCAGAAAGGACATTTCGCCAAGAATTGTACAGCGGATCCAGAAAAGTGATAAGCCTACGGTCGCATGTATGGGAATCGTCAGTCGTAATAATATCAATCGAGATAAATGGATCTTGGACAGCGGGTTGTACTGAGCATGTGTGCAACAATGAGAAATATTTTGAAACTTTGAAAATCAGTAAAACGCTGAAATTGTTGTGGTAATAATAGTATGCTAAATATTAGTATCATGGGCACTGTCAGATGTGACAATGATAACTGCGAATTGCTTTTTAATAACGTTTTGTTAAATGAAAAGTCGCCCATGAATTTGATATCCGTGCATAAATTGTTAACTTCTGGTTGGTCAGTTGAAGAACTGACACGCACAGTATACAAATTTTGTGTTGAAAAAGGGTAATTTTAAGATTACAGCTACGTTAGATGATAATAAGTTGTGGTAGTCCCAATGAATGTTATCTGTATTCGTAATGAGATCGATTATATTGTAGTGATACGTCTTCGGCTAAATGCAATCTATCTTTGGTTAAATGCGCACAAACGTTTCGCGCATCCAAAATTTGGAATATAACAAAGGTCTTATTAAATAGATTAGATTAAAAAGTATGAACGTTTGCCAAAAGATTACAAGTGTGTCGATTGTTGTAAAAGGTAAGATTGCCGAGCTACCATATGAGAAAAAGTGATTCAGCTGCAAGCGAGGTGGGTGAACTGACTCATTCTGATTTAATGATTTCACCTATGTTGTCGTTAGGTGGTTCTAAATGTGCTTTGTGTTTGAAAGACGATTTCAGCAAATACAGAACTGTTTATTTTTTTAAAAAGTAAAACGGAGACGTTAGAATGTTTCAGAGATTACTTCGAACAAGTAAGAAATCTTACACAGAAAAAAATCCCAAGTATCTGCGAAGCGACAATGGTACTGAAGAAGTCAACAGCGAAATTGATGAGCTCCTGTCCAATCTTGGAATGATCCATCAACTTACTTGCCCGTTTACTCCGCAGCAAAACGGACATATCAAAAGGGATATGCGGACTCTCTTAGAAGGGGTAACTACAGTGCTGATTAATAGTAATTTAGATAAATGCTTTTCTTGGGCGGAAGCGCTTTCGTACGTAGTATTCACTCTAAAATAGAGTTAGTAAGTCTCGTGTTGTTAAAAAACCCCGTTTGAATTGTTCTATAAGAAAGATGTTTTAATGTGCGTGAGTTGAGAGAGTTTGGAGAGCGAATGTTGTTGTGAAAATACCAGACGAGAAAAGAAAGAAGTTTGATAAGAAAGGTGATGAAGGGATTTTTTGTAGGATATCAACCCGATACGAAAAGGTTACAAAGTGTATTTGATAATTCGAAAAATTTTATTGTGTCTAGAAATGTTTTTTTTCTAAGTAGAACTCAAGAAAACGAAGAAATCAAAAAGAATGAAAACGCAAGTCCTGACGAACGACAAGTTCGGAAATACAAGAAGATGATAACGAAATTGAAACGGTAGAAATCGAATATGACTGGGCCCATAACCTATAGTCGTATGAGATTAATAAAGAACTTTAAACTCAATACGACTATAATTTTTGATCTTTTTTTCATTAAAAAAAAAGAAGAAAAGTGGACCAAAACGGATGGCCATATTAAGCGACTTCAGCGCCTAATACGGCTGACTAAAAAAATTCCGACGAATCCACGAAAAAGATTCGAATAAATGTTACACAAATCCGGGTCAATCATCCTGAATTCGAATCACTGAGACAAATACAATTCCCAGAAACGGATTCGAATCCTTTTTTTTCGAATTCGCGAACTGGATTCCAATCATTTGGATTAGAATCTTTTCAAACCTTGGCAAAAATACCTATCTTGGTTCTAACGAACGTAACGAGCAAGGGATGATAAGTCAGCCATAAGCTATAAGATTTAAGCCATAAGCTGAAGGTTTTTGGGCAATTAAGTCAGCTATAAAGTTTTAAGCCAAATGTGCTGTTGAGCTATAAGCCATAAGCATAAGCCATATTTTTTCCGGCTGATTCATTTTTTTTTTGTTTCTCAAATCTGAAATTTTAAATCAGTAATGGCAAACGAAACCTTTTTTTTTATTTCGTTATTTCGTTTCAATATTTTTGACAAAAATCACTCGTTATTTCGTAATTTTGTTTGTTGCCATCCCTGCTATTTACTGAACTCACCCGGAAAAGAAAAAGAAAATTTCGTTTACAGTAGGCTCGCTACTGTACCCGACCCTAGAAAGTGGTTGCAATAGGCTCGGCTACTAGTAGCCGATCCTAAAAATCACAAATCAGAAAACTAGGGATGGCATTTTTTTTTTTTTTCGTTTCGTTATTTCGTTTCAATATTTTAGACAAAAATCAACTCGTTATTTCGTGTGTTTCGTTTCGTTTGCCATCCCTGCTTTAAATATTTAAATTCTATCTTAACATTTTTTATTTTATGCTTTTCGAACCAATATCCCACACACAATGTTAACGACCATTCATTACCATTTCTTCCAAAATTGATAACAGAACAACTTACCTCGACTATAGCGCTCATACCGATTGCTGGAAATACAAATAAGCCATGAGTTTAAGCCAGCCATAAGCTTAAGCCAATCAATTCATAAGCTATGCATCAGCCATATTTTCAAGGTCGTAAGCAAACGCCAGAAGTTTAAGCTTTATTGATTGGCTTAACATCCCTGGTTCGTTGGAACCAAGATGGGTATTTTTTGCTAACAGTAACCATGAATACACACCTGCGTGACGTCACTGGAAAACGTGCCCATTAAAACGGTGAACATTGGGTGAACAAGAAGAGCATATCTTCTTCTGTTTGCTTGGGTTACATTTTCTACACTTTTTACACCAAGACTGTAGGGGTGTGTCAAAGACGTTTAAACTACTACACTAGATACCTAACTTCAACCTGCTGTATAAACCCTCTCACCACACCCCGCGTTTTAGTATCCCATCTTCTAGCGTCACCGTATAGAAAATCGGCTCCAATGCATTTTAAATGGGAAGTTGGTCATTTTCAAATCGCGCTTATTACATTTTGCCTGGGTAAAACGATCTGAAAATTTGACAGACCATGTATTCATATCTTGGGAGCAGGAAAATATGAAGAAAAAAAAAAGCAATATGCTACACTTCAATCTCTTATTTCTCCTAAATTTGAACGACGGCACCTCCACGCGAAATTCACCATGTATTTTAAATGGGAAAAATGACTATACCGGTGACTGGAGAACGCTTATGCAACATTCGAACAAATTCTGGATACGCTTTATTTTAATACGGCAGAATAGGAAGTTAGGTATCTAGTGTAGTAGTATACACGACTTTGGGGTGTGTATGCGCGGGCGCGCATTGCAGATTTCGCCGGTCATCTTTTCAATATAAAGCACACAATGGACAAGATGAATGTAGAAGCGAGTATGGTGTGGTGTGGCGCCGGCAGAATTCACAGTTTCTCCGAAAGTGCATGAATTATCGTACAGCACACCTCACACCTTGCTGTACTCTGTACTGCCCTTCGGCTAGAGATAAGCCACGCTCACAGTGTTGTCAGAGCCCTCTCATGAAATTTCTTGAGATTTCACGAAAAAAATTCGTGTGAATCACCGACATTTTTCGTGAGAGTTAATAAAATTATACATACTTGTTTTTAAATTTGTTTTTAATATCCTTATTTTCAGTACCCTCTCTGGGTGTGCTACACTGGCGTAGTGAGGGGGACTCCAAGAAATACTAAAGACAACCATCGACAGATAAAATCCTGACGAAAACAAGAGGGAACACTCCAGTGTTCTTTCCCTGAGAGGGTCTGGTTGGCCGAGTGGATAGCGCGCTAGTCTCAGAATCCGAAGGTGTTGGTTCGCGTAGCAACTGGCTACATTTCGACCTAGGCCGATTTGCCGGCAAGAAAAGAGGCGTTGGCCTCCTCAGGTGGAAGCCTACGGGTTTACTTCAATTTAACCCTTAGGATCGATAGTGCTACGAGTGCATACGAAAGCACGTTCTCCCATCCCAAAACGTTCACAGAAGTATGAAACGTCTGGTTCCTACAGAGATCAATCCAAATAACTCCGGAACACAATGGCTTATGTATGAATACTCGTTCAGACTCTTTTAAGACTTAATTCGACTGTTTCCAGGACTCCTTTTTATTCAAAAAAGAATAGATTCAGGTTCCCTTAACACTCATTTCGACAGTTTTGGGACCCCTCCAACTCACAGACTCTTTCAGACTCACTGAGATTCATTCGTAGGATTAGTTAAGACTCCCTACAAATTCATTATGACTCATCCAACCCTGTGATGCTCATCAACTTTAAAATTCGCTCAATCCTATTCAGATTCTCTCAAGCCAGAGATCTAATTCTGCGAACTCAATTCATTCTCATTTCAGATTCAATCATAACTTTCATTCCCCTCCAAATATATTCAATCGTTAGTGAACAGGAATAAATGTTCCAGAATGTACATTATGATTCATTGAGAAATGTAGAAAATATACCAATTATCAAGCAGGTGCTTGCAACTATTGAATGCTCGATAATATTCCCGCCTATTCACCAGCAAAACGTGAAAGAGCCATATCATTTTACCTGTTTATCGGAGATATCCCACGTAGTTAGATCGGCATTCAGTCGCTGGAAGGTGTCTCCGAATAACAATGTTTCAGTTTTGATAGTGACACTCAAGTTTTGTTCGGTTACGTTTATCTTCACGTCTCTATTGACACATTCTCTCGAGGCAGTGCAAACCATATTTTAATGTCTTCAGCTGATTGCTGCCAATAGTATTGCGGCTCTTTCTTTTTCGGCTGAAAATAAAAACAATTTAAATGCAAAACAACTGGCGGCTTAACTGATATAATTATGGAGACTGGTTCGATAAAAATGATTATCTACCTTCCGAAACCGTAGCCTCTGGTTTAGGATCATCAGGAAGTTCCACTGGCTTTGTGGACTCAATAATAACACACTCACACTTCGGAGCAAAACTCGCGTATTTCACAGTTCCTTTAGAGTTCATTTAAAGTTGCTTTCCAGAGTCCATGGTGTATTACCCGCCTGAAAGGATGAAACTTAGTCAGAAACTGGCCACGAAGAATGGAATTTAGATCACTCTGAAGTTTATCCATAAGTAATGTACTTTTTTTTAGAACAATCCAATGAAGATCAGTAGAGGGCTCTGGATACAACGGAGGTTTCCGCTTCTTTTTTTCGCTCCGTTATGTCAGTTAACAAACAGTGTAATTCGACAGCATCGTTTTTCTTCAACACAACGAGCATCGAGAGCAATAAATGGACTATTTTCGCCTAATACTGTGTGACTGTACTCGATCTGCAACCGGACGAATCGAATAAATATAGAAGAACACAACACTACGTCGAAATATTTAAAAAATTACTCACACATTCCAGTTACCAGATTCAGATCGAATACCCGTGTAACAATATGCAGCAAACAAGCTCCGTCTGATATCACGGCGTACTTATTGCTTGCAAAAAATAAGAGAAGCATTATAGCGGAGGTCCTGCATCGACTCAGAATATCCCGGAGCAGCAAAAGTTCATCGATATTCTCAATATTACCCTACAAACAGGTAACGCGAATGAAATCACGTCAGGTTTCTACAGATATAGTTAATCCACCAGCCCAACTTACCACAACACCCAGGGTAATTTTAACGACTCCACGATTCTTATTCACGTAATAAACAATGTTTTCATTCCACGGGTCGCTGACGAGATGATTATGCATGCTGAACAACGTCAAATACAAGTAAGAGAAGTGGTCGCTAGCATTCTGCTGCAAATTTATGGACTTCTGTAACAAATATCACTCCACGTAAGCAACATGATATTCTGTTAAAGTTATCCAAGTCAGATGACATTAGCGCCAACTGAGCCGCAGTAAACCAATACAGAAAATAAGTTGGTCAACGGAAATCGATGCGATATTCAACGCAGTATTTGGCCGACGCTCTCATAGTAAGAAGTAGTTTCGAACTGAAACTTAGAAACACGTTCAGGAACGATGCAATACTTGGAAGTCACGGGGGTTGGATTCAATCGAATATGGTGGCTTCAATAGAATGGAAATATCGAGCAGCATGGATTGGAAAGTTGGGAAGCGTTCAACCATCTTAATGCAAACAGTATTTTTAAATGTAGGAGCTGAATGATGACAGCCTTGTACTCACCAACAGGTAGTTCGTGATTCTGGCCGGGTATCTCACTGAGAGATAGTTTGTAGCCTTCGAAGTTGGAATCTATCAGGTCTTTGTCACTTCGTAATTCCTGGATCTTACCCATTTTCGAAAATAGTAACACGACGGTAATAATTTCAACGAATTAAATACAATTTTCACCGCTAGTAAAGGAAGCAGATGCTTTTCAAGACAGCGACCGCTTTCAACTACACTACGAGTCAACGAGTCTACGACTTCTGTTGACTGCATGCTGCTCGCAAGAGGGATCTATTCGCAGCAACTTCCGTCTGTCTCTATCTTCCGCATCGCTCCACTAGGGAGAGACACTGTGCGGCCCATGTGTTTCGTCGGTTTCGTCCTTCGACCATTCGGACTTCCCAGACCGATGGCGCGCTAGCATCGGGCCTTCCTCCCTTTTCGCACTTCAGGAAATAGCGCCATTGAATTCTTATCAACGTTAGGATACACTGTACTAGGGCTCTATAGTTTCACCTGGGTATACTAAGCCGCCATTTTGGTTCATACTGCGTCCGTGGATGCCGAATCTGACTATGCGGAGCGTAAAACACGTAGTCAATTCGGCATCGACGGGCGCAGTATGAACCAAAATGGTGGCTTAGTATACCCCAGGTGAAACTATAGAGCCCTAACTGTACGTAAACAATGCCTAGCATCTCATTGTAATCCTAACGTTGATAAGGTTCTGTTGATCTTGGGAAGTCCGAATGGTCGAAGGTTTCGTTAGGGCTCTATAGTTTCACCGTGGGTATACTAAGCTCCACCATTTTGGTTCATACTGCGCCCGTCGATGCCGAATTGAACGACGCGTACGCTCCGCATAGTCGGATTCGGCATCCACGGGCGCAGTAATGAACCAAAAATGGCGGCCTAGTATACCCAGGTGAAACTATAGAGCCCTAGTTTCGTCCGTATGTCTATGCCGTGCCTGTCCTGTTATCATTACTAGTTGAACAGTTAGAAGTTGAACTACTTCCATCCCTGTTTCCAGCGGAGGTGGTAATTTGAGAAAATTTTCGCAATGCAAAACTACCTGACCAATATCCTGCGAAGAGTTAACTCCGTTAGTCGAAACTACTTGCCTTCCAGGTCCAAGGATAGTATGTACCTATTTGCTAAATGTATACTGCGGATCTTGAGGTTTTACTGAAAATAAACTGAAATTATATAATGTTTGAATTTCAGATAAACATGTTCTCACTCCTGGCACTGATCCGCTGTCAAGGTTAATATGGGTTGATTTAGAAGTTCGTAATTTCCTAATCATTATTCATTTTAGTTTTGGTGTAAACTATGAAGATCAGACAAGTATAAGTTACAATTCACATATTTACAATAACCACCGTGACCGTGTTAGTTAACAGGACTAGATCCCGAGACGGATACTATCCTCGAAGCCGCTTGTGTTATTACCGAAGCTAATTTAGATATTGTTGCTGAAGGCCTAATATTGTAATCCATCATCCTGCCTGTGTAATAGATCAAATGGGTCCTTGGTGTCAAGAACAGCATCGTAAGGTGAAAGATTGACCGATTCACTTCTCGAATTAGTGATCCAGAGTCTATATAGTAATTAGTTGTACTTGACTCTTTTCATTTTTCCTTGTAAAGACTGGATTAATAGATGCGGTTATGAAAAGCTCGATAACATTAGAAATGGCGGAAGAGCAGTTACTCGAATTTGTAAGAAAATTCTCTGAGCCGGTAGGTCATAGTTTCATAGTTGGGTTTTAATAGAATAATGTGTCAAATGTTGAATTCCACAACTCGGAAGAATAATGAAATTGAATTTGTATAGGTAAATGTGCCATCGCCGGTAACACAGTTTACATGGATCGTATTTTTATTAAGAAATATTTACCTAAGTTCGAGCAGCATCTACACTACAGAATAGTTGATGTATCCACCGTAAAGGAATTATGTAGGTTAGTTTTCTATAAGTAAATTCATGATCTATTCTCTATTCTAATGAATCGTATATGACCACGGCGATTGTATTCTTCCAAAAAAGTTCATAGATGAAGGACAAATTTTGTTCTTATGCAAAAAAAAAAATCTGCCCCTAAGGAAACTGGACTGTATTGTAAATCAAGTTGCAGATTGGACAGTTGATTACTCATAAATCTGTTCTTGGGGCTTGGCGCTTGGCTAAGAAAGGAACGATGTTCATTCTTCGAGTAACATAGAAAATTCGATCCACGTGTTTACGCATATACATCGTGTACATGAGGTGTTGTAGAATTTTCTAACGGCTTGATCGTGATAAAGATATTCCTGTTGGAACCAAACTTTTACTTACCTAGATGTGCATATTTTGTAATTCCCTTTTACAATTACTCAAAATGGCGGAAAATTCATGTATATATGTATAGTGATAAGAAATCAGTATAGGAGATGGATAGAAGAACAAAATATGACGTGTACTTGAAATTTAGTCAATCAAAGGTCGAAGTACAGTACCTGCAGCAATCGTGCTATCTCGATATCTATGCGAATATGCAAAAACGCATACCTATCGTAAAATTACCAGGAACGCAGAGACAAACCCTGAGGTTAGGGCCCCAGTGCCGATCATATTCCGGGGCACCCGGAACCAGAGCCTTAAAAAAGTTGTTTGCCGGAATCAGAGCTGAAGAAGTGAAGTTTCAATTATATCTCCAGAGTCGTAGCCACCAGATCAGAGCGGCTTTGGCCTTGTTGCTAGCTCCGAGTTCTGAAAATTATTTATGGGAAGATCGAAAGGTAGGACACGGCAGAAATCCGGAACAGCCAAAGTTATTAGTCATCTCTTATCTTATATTTTATCAAATCAGCAGATTTTACGGCTTATTTGTTATTTGAACCGTGTAATAATTAGACTGGAATAGAGAAAGCGTCAAACATATTTTATATAACCAAAAAATGCTCAAAATAGAAGAGAACATTTCCGATCCGCCGCATATGTATACAGCGGGGGAGAGGGAGGCATAGAAATCCGCGCCCTTCCCGAAATGTCTAGGAAAGTGCTGTTTTGCTTTTGAATTTATTGAACAATTATTACTCGCGATCAGGATTTTAGTACACAATTTTTTTATGTGTCCTCGAAAAAATTTCTGGGTACGCATCTATTCTTGATTATGCTTCAAAGAAGTCGCTTATACTGTTTCGAGAATATTCTCTTTGCCAACCCTTATTTCAAGTCGGTTTTCTGTCCATCGTTTTCAAAGGTTGATTTTGGGATCTTTCCCCCTGAAAGGCTAAAAGTATAATGCAAAGCTCACTGTTGTTCGTGGAGTTTTCCTCAAATTAACTTTTTGACTCCAGCACTGGCAAATAATTTTTTCCGGGTTCCAGGTTCAGTAAATAATATTTTTCATATCCCGGCTCCATTAAATCATTTTTTCGGGTCCCTGCTGCTCTGAATTATGGTTGACTGTGATGCTTCGAGCTCCAGCTCCGGGTCTATCTTAAAATATTACAGGTGATGTTTTCAATCTAATTGGATGGGAGAAAATCAGCAAAAAAACGCAACCATAGATATTAGCTACTCACCGCATAACAGTTATATTGAAATTTAAATTAGGATTCTGTTTCGCTAACATAAAATTGCGTATTCGATTAGTTAATTAATTAATTAATGATTATTCTGGTTTCTTCTTTGTCGTCTCTCATAGTATTGTTGTATGTGAAATAATTTGTATCTATTTTCCAAGAAGAATGACCCTTTGTTTATTTGCAGACGTTGGAATCGCGATATATTTGTTGAAGCTCCGACGAAAATATTCTCTCACAGAGCACTCGAAGACATTTTAGAAAGCATTACGGAATTAAAGTACTACAAACATCGTATTTTCGATCAAAAATCCGGAGGAAATGGGAAATAAATAACATTTTTACGATAGTCGCATTCATTATTATGTTCTTCTGTGTTCCACAAAAGAGAAAAAAGAAAAAAAGACAGACACTGCCACACTAGATGCCTCGTCAGTCAGCTAATAGCACAAACCTCTCACAGCATCCCACGTTTTAATATCCCACCCACCAGCGTCATCCTTGTAGAAAATCAGCTCCCCAAAGCATTAATTTTAAATAGAAAACTTGCGGCGCGGCTATAATACGCAGTTGTTACAATGAGCTGGTAAAATTAATCATATCGCAAAATTATGTTGCTGTGTTTGCCTCCTATCTATTCTGCGAGAATCAAAGAAGTTTCCCATGTATTTTCAATGGGGGATTCGGGGGATGGTAACCCCCCGTCACGCTATGGAAAAACAAATGTTTTGAGAAACGCCTAATATCATCTGGAAACTGGGAATTACTTTTCTTAGACCATCTTTGCGGGAAACGAGTATTCCCATTACTAAATAATATCAAATGGAGCAAGCTGAGCGATGGAAAAATGGAGTCGCTTAACACAATTCCCTCATCTTAGGTACAGAAATATGACATTTTTTGTGATATGACAAAACCTTACATTGTTTTTCCTCAGGACCCTGAGAAGCGAATGATTTATGTAGCATGTAAAGACGTTAGCGGACGGAGAATAATTTCCTAGCGTGAATATTACGTTGTTTTCATTCCCTTAGAAGTGGATAATTGTTCGCTAATCATTTGATGCTTTTAGGGTCTACTAGGAGTAGTGTTGGTGTTTTATCTGTTCATCATTCGGACTTCCCAGACGGATGGCGCGCTAGCATCGGGCCTTCCTCCCTTTCCGCACTTCAGGAAATAGTGCCATAGAATTCTTATCAACGTTAGGATACACTGTACGTAAACAATGCCTAGCATCTCATGTAATCCTAACGTTGATATGGTTCTGTTGAATCTTGGGAAGTCCGAATGTTGCTCTTCAGAAATTAGAAATCGGTCAATGTGCGAATGTTACGGAGTCTGCAGGTCTACAGCTTTGCAGTCTGCTGTGTGTGTACCCGTCTTTCCCCTCCAAGAATATAAAACTGCACTAGAGTGCGCTGCAAAATCACCTGTGCGGGTGTCAGCGGGGGAAAATGAAAAAGTGATCATGTGTACTTTCAAATGGAAACACTGCTATCTTGAGGATGGAAAAAAACTAGTAGAAATTATTCTACCAGTAGAACTGATTATAATTGAAATTTTTGGTGATGATGCAGTTAAATTTAGGACAAATTTTCTTTGAAAGTGAATTTCTAATCGATATAATGGTAGTTGAAGTTTGCTACACGCTTATGGATAGATCTCCATGATCACTCTTTCAAAGACGCAATAGTGCCAACAGTGTTAGAGCACTATAAACACGAGTATACTGCCGTGCTAACGAAAAACGCCTCATTTGCAATTTTTATCGAAATTGAGATTTTTATTTTTTGTGAAAGAGCAGGCAAAACTGAACCTAATTGTAAGTGAAGAAACCCTGATATTCTTCGAAATAAAACGAGAAAACGAATATTATTAGTTTGGCAAACCTTATCCTATTGCCATTGTCTATACTTTATCAAGCAAAAACACCTTATCAGGCTTTATCATGGAATGAAATGCAACTTATGATCGATGGACGCTGTTTGCCGGCTTATTTTCATGCTGAAGGAATGTCGAATGCCTCTTTGTGCATTTTTAAAAGAGAAGAAGGGTACATACATTCGAGTCATAATTTTTCTTTCAGAAATGAGCTAGCGTACTGGATTCATTTTTTTCTCAAATTCTTTCATTCTCCTGAAATAACAAAAAAATTCCGGTACACTCAGAATGATTTAGTTTATAATTATTATTTTATTAATTCGTTTTGGAAAAGTATTTTTGTAATAACTACAAAGCGGTGAAGACGCATATGTCATGATTATTTCTACAAAGAGGTGAAGAAATTATCGAACAAAAGTACAAAGCCGAGAACAGGTATTTTTACAGAAAAAGAGTAGATTGAAAAAACTGCTTTCGCTTCGCGAAAGCAGTACCGACTTTTCGGCCTTCGCCGAAAAGCACTCGGAACTCGCTTCGCTCGTTCCTCGCAGTAGTAGCGAAAAGTACTCGGAACTCGCTTCGCTCGTTCCTCGCGAAATCAAGACACTGTCGACACGTTTTAAGTCGTTAACGTTTTAAAAAACGCAAATGTCGACAAGGACTAGTGGTATTCGGCTGAAATGTTTAAGGCCATTCACGTTTTAAAAAACGCAACTCTCGACAGGGAATAGTATTATAAAAATATAAAACTACCCGGCTATCAAAATTAGAGTTCGTATACATTTGAAATCGATACATTCAAGGCGGAAACGTGTAAGACCGAAACATTTGTATAATACAACAAAAATACGCGGCTATCAAAATTTGATTTCGTATAAATTAAATCCCAAACAACATCGAGTACATAAGTCGCCTTGCGCTTCTTATGCTGAACTTAAATTGAGGAAACTCGTGAACGACTCAACCGATTGTCATCAAACTTTCACCAATACAACTTCGAGTACTAATCTATAATGTACCAAAATTTGGAATCAAATGATTCGATAGTTCCTGAGATTTTTGTGCCACAAATTTTGTCCTCAAGAAAAACTCACGAACGGCTCGACCGATTGCCTTCAAAAGCTTATTTTAACAACTTCGAGTACTTCTCCATAATATACCAAAATTTGGAATCAATTGATTCAATAGTTTCTGAGATTTTCTTCCCACAAAATTAAGGTGTACATATATAAACCTATATATATATATATATATATATATATATATATAAGGAAACCTGAAATTCAGCCACTATTACAGTCGTGTTCTAAACACTCTGAAACGCAAAAAAAACATTGCCCCCGCCCCCAACTTCACAACTGTGACGAGTGTAATACCTCCCTTTTCTTCGAAAAGTCGGTAAAAATGAAAATACAAAACGCAGAAATAATTACTTTGCGAGAAAAAGTGGTAGGATTAATTTTATAGTATTTGACTTAGTCATATTTTCTTAGAGAAAATTCGTACTTAACAACTTGTCTAGTAAATTATAAAGAGAATAATTGCTTTTGAGCAGTCTTCTTCTTTGGAGACCAACTATCATATTTGTTTCTTGACCACCGAACAAGCCCTGGTGGTGTTGACGTATTCTCCTTCTTTGGTGAATCTCCCTCGTCAGTAAAAACAGGATTCCAGAAATCTGGAGGTGTTGGCGGAGCTTGATGCTTACTGCGGTGACGTGAAAATTTCTCAATACGCTCCTGGACTTCTTCTTCTGTCCATCCTTCATCTCGGAGACGATTATAATATCCGACACAATAATCACAAGTTCTCCCAGGTAGCATTCGACGCTGTGCCTTCTTCCTCACAGGGCTACTCTGGCAAGTGTTCGAATTCGTGCTTCAATTTAATTTTTTTCGCAAGATCTGTTTCCTTGATGTCTTTCTTCTAAAAAGAAGAGAAAAAAATACGAACAAGGGACAGATGAGAATGATGAACAATTGTACAAGAATTACTACGATAGTGTGAGAATTTTTCTTACCTCGTCATATATTCTCCTTGCCGTTTCCTTCTTGTATTCTGGATGTCTTTGCAACACTCTTATCTTCTCATCAAATATCTATGCAGATAGTAAAAAGAAAAATCATTTCAAGCAATTATGGTGCTGGTTGAATTGCTAGCACATCATGATATTTGATAAATTTATATCGATGGCTTAATACAAAAATGCAGTATGATTATTTTAATTAACTTACTTCTTTCGAATTATATCTCCCATCTCCTGCAATACTGAATGAACTGCCTATGGGAATGAACTCACTGAAGTAATATTGAGATGTTCCTTGTGTTTCAATTTCACTTCAATTCTTTCAGAGAGGATCTTCATCATTTTGATCATGTTTTATTTGAAGTTCCCACCTCAATGCAAAATATTTCTCTTGCAATGTTAAGCAAAAAAACCTCAAGACGAAATAAGGCGTTTTTGATTAATATTTCGTAACACTGAAACGCCTCAAGTGTAAAATTAGAGAGAAATTAATGAAATACACTTCGGCAAACCTTCTCACTGGAATCAGCATCATCAAAAATATAAAAGTAAACACTGCGCCGGGCACAATCAACAGTGTTGACACTTTCAAACGTTTTTTCTTTCTCCTGAAAAATCACGTCGGCTGCAAATGAGGCGTTTTTCGTTAGCACGGCAGTATACTGGACCACCATTTTGATTTCTACTCCACCCGTTGATGCCGAATTGACTACGCGGCACGCTGTGCATAGTCGGATTCAACATCCACGGGTGGAGTTGAAATCAAAATGGCGGTCCAGTATACTCGTGTTTATAGTGCTCTAACAGTGTGAGGCTAGTCTCTAATTTTTTAGTGGAGAGCCGACCTTCTTCCAGCAGCTTGTCTTATTCGGAACTGCGGAATTTGAGAGACATTTCAAAAGTATGGACCGTGGAAAAGATGATGAAAAATACAGCGAAAGACGCAGAAAGAGACGAAGTAAGTGTCCAATTAATATTCTCATTCATTTCATCCCATAAGTTACCCTCTCTTCCATTGAGGGGGGATAGAAAAGCAGATTGTCAGTGTTAAATTATTCCCCTGTACTACTCGTCGAGAATACTGTAAAACTAAATACATTTTACAGAAAAGTAATATTTAAAAGATTAGCCAGTTTCTGCCGATAGATGTAGCCCACATTATTCCATTACGTGCCATTTTCATGTTATCCCCACTAGACAGGCTGGGTATCATACTAATATTCATTTAATTTTGTAAAAGGCGAGATATGGATGATACATATGAAAAAGATCGGAACTGGTATGTTACAGATAGAGATGACCGCTATGGGGATGATACGAAGGGTCATCGCGAAAAAGAAAGAAGCAACCGCCATGAGAAACACAGGGATGACAGTCGAGATAGACGCAATCGCTACAGAGATGATGAAGACCGTCGCCATGAAAAAACAAGAAGCCGCCGCCAGGAGAAAGGCAAGTACCTAGTTAACTACAACTTGTTATCAGCTTGTAATTTCATCAACGTTTGTTTAAACAAATTCTCTGTCTCTCTCTTATTGTAGTTAACTAGATCATCCCCATAGCGGTCATCTCTATCTGTAACATACCAGTTCCGATCTTTTTCATATGTATCATCCATATCTCGCCTTTTACAAAATAATTTCAATACATTGCAGTTCAGCCTTGTATATTGTAAGAACGAAATAATTCGTAATACAGCTATGGTGGAAAACAGAGTTACTAGATGTAAAAGTATTAAACGATAACGCAAAATATAATCGGAGTCCAAGTAGGTAGCGCTGGAACAGGGAGGTTATTGTTATATGAGCATTCCACCTGTTAGTTTGTTTCAATGATCGTTTTAATTGGTAGTCAATGTTACAGAAAAACAGAAAAATGATTTCAATAAGCATCTGTCCTCAAATAACTCTAAATTCTTCAAAATTCAAAATGTCGAATCATCTGTTCTTTTTGTATGGGAGTGATTAATAAGTTGATCACTTAAACTTCACAGATTCTCAACCCTGTCGATGAGTGTCGGCCTCTTCAATTCGGAGTCTCAGATTCATTTCTTGTGTTTTTATATTTCTGCTTGTATATTTCTTGGCTTCATTGCGAAAAACCTTTTTCTACAATTAGTTGTGATGTTTTGATTCTTCAGATTCTTGCAATGACCCTGAAAGAAAACGAAAGAAGATGGAGGAGCCTGAGAAACGGATGGATCTAAAGAAGTCGCAATCAGCTGGTAAATTTTATATTCATCATTTGTGGTTGTTCGGCGTGGTTCAATTTGTTATTAGCTCACTATATAGTCGATTAAAATGTCATTTCTAATCATGTTTCGATGAAAAGAAGTGAACAGATGAACATAAAACCTGTTTTTACAATTAATTATTTACTATTCAGATTCTCAAAATGACGAGGATGTGAAATGCCAGAAGATGGAGCAGCCGAAGAAATTAGTGTTGTCGGGTGCTTACATTCCACCCGCGAAATTAAGAATGATGAGGGATAATATCACCGACAAATCAAGGTTGGTTATTTTTTGCTGTTTTCGGTGTTACGTATCCTGTTATCAGCTTAAATTCAACTTTTTATACGTTTTTTGTTCATCGCAGTGTCGCTTTTCAGCAGCTTGCATGGGAGGCTCTGAAAAAGTCCATTCATGGGCTGATAAACAAGGTGAACACCTCGAACATAGGCATAATTGTACGAGACCTGTTACGAGAAAACATAGTGCGCGGTAGAGGTTTGCTCTGCCGCTCGCTTATTCAAGCCCAGTCAGCTTCACCAAAATTCACTAATGTGTACGCTGCACTAGTTGCTGTCATTAATAGTAAGGTATGCTGGGCTACTTCTTATTTCAAATATCTTGTAAATTGTACTGAGAAACTGGAAATTTTTGTATTTACGGACAAACTTGTGATTCTTCGAAAGCGAGATAGTATTATCACCATCTTTTCTAGGGATTACTGTGTATTATTTTGTATTTTGAATTGCAGTTTCCTAACGTAGGCGAACTCATTATTACCAGATGTATTATACAATTTAAGAGAAGTTTTCGACGTAATGACAAAACCGCATGCATATCGGCCTCGACATTTATTGCTCATTTAGTGAATCAGCGAGTGGTACGTTGAATACTCCGTTGAATACTCCGTTGTTTCTTTGTTTCAAAAACAACTAGGATACACAAGTTGACCGGTTTGTTATATTTCAGTTACACGAAATAGTGGCGCTGCAAATTCTCATGCTGCTAGTTGAGAAACCGACTGATGATTCGGTAGAAGTTGCCATCGCTTTGCTAAAAGAGTGCGGCGAGAAATTATGTGAAGTTTCCCCTAAAGGAGTCAATTCGATATTTGATACGCTGCGTGGAATATTACACGACGGGAAACTTGATAAGAGAGTAAGTTGATCATACTACTGTCCCATCAGCTGCTTGTTGTATTTTTCTCTTATAACTAAATATGAATGAAATGAAAGATCTTGATGCCATCTCATATAGATGCCACTTCGCTTCATCTGACATGCAAGCGAAATATCCATTCGAATTTTGAAATAGCATAATTATTTGGGTTTAGCTATTCGCTTATTAAAATGAATTGAGGTGACAACAACACTGTCAAAATACGTTGAAACCCTAATTGTGAAAACCACCGTCGCCAGTTTTGATATTTTGACTTAAATGGCAAACTGAACTATATCCGCAGCCATTAAGCAAAAACATTATTCAGCTCCGTTTATCAAGTCATCATTTGAGAATCAAAACAAGTAGGCAGTTAATCCATTTGAGCAGAGGATATAGCTTAGTCTGTCATTTGAGTCATAAAATCCAAACTGACTATGATTGTTTTCACAATAAGTGTTTCAATTGTACATTCTTAATTAATTAATTTATTTATTATTCTTATTATTACTACTACTGAAAGCAAAAATTTAAATAAGCTACTGAATTGAGCAGGAAAGTTGAAAACTTGGAATAAATCAGTTAATCCGATAGTTTCAAATAGTTTCAAAATGCGTTTCGAGATGGTTTCCAGCTATTGTTTTAATTGGTCAGTGGATTCCGAAACAGTTTGAACCTGCGACGAAACTATCGAGTTATTTAGTAAATACTCTCCTATAGTGAGAAGCAGCTCAAGTTCGTCAGATTACTGACGGTGATTGCAAACTTATAAATTTCGCAAACTGAGTTTGCCCACGTCTGGATTATTCTAAATTTAGTAAGAACTATCGATACTATCAAATTACTGCAAATGACTCGCTATGAAATTGTATTTTGTATAATGTTCTAGGTGCAATATATGATTGAAGTAATGTTTCAAATTCGAAAAGATAAATTTAAAGATCACCCTGCATTGCCCCCGGAGTTAGACCTGATCGAAGAAGGAGATCAGTTCATCCACATGATATTACTGACCGATCCAGTTGACGCACAGGATATGTTAAGTTAGTGATGCTACTCTGCGTTTTGATTCAAAAATTGATTTCGAATTTATTAGTTAGGTGGATTAATTCTGATAAATAATAATGTAGTTTCGTTAATATTATTTCATAGACGTGTTCAAGCACGATCCTGACTATGAAGAGAACGAAAACAAATACAAAGCTCTCTGTCGGGAAATTTTGGGTTCGGATGACGAAGCAAGTGATGCAGGCGAAACAGATGACGAATCTGAGGATGATGATTCTGAGAATGAAACTACACAAGAGAAAGGTACGTGTGTCCAGCTACTGTACAATGATTGGAAGATAGCGTTGGATTCTTTCTCCCCTTCATCGCTTTCCTAAATTAAATTATTGAATGCGTCTCTCTTCAAATTTCTTATTTTTTAAATATCAACTAGCTTAGTACATTTCAAATACTGTTTTTGTACTAATTAAGACTATTAGACTCGTCCCAACTCCTTTAAAACTTTAAAATTCTTTAATCCCTGTTCCGGACTGCTTATGATATCCGAAAATTCTTCTGGCCTCGTCGGTACCCATTTAAGGATCTGAAGACTTCCAGATTGGTTTTTATTATTTATTATTAGCCTTATGTATATCACATTAGCCCGAACCGACAAAGGCCTCCTTCTGTCTCTCCCACTCATGTGTGTCTGTTGCTACTCTATGGTACATTTTATTTCTCAGCATATTACCTATTTAATCCCTCCATCTTATTTTCAGTCTTCCTGTTTTTCTAGTTTCTTTCAAGTACCAAAATGTTGTTTGGTAGGACTAGTAGGACCATCTCTCTTTTGATTGTCTAGCCACATGACCCGCTCAGTCCCACTTTACTCTTTTTACCGCTCTGACACAGTCCATATTTTTCCTGAATTTTCTTTTTAGATTTTTGTTTTTTATTTTTGTTAATCTTGTCATTGTTTTTCTCCAAGAATTGTGAAAGTCTCAACTAACTCAACTCAGAATTTCCAAGTATCAGGCCGAAATAAAAAAGTAACTGACTTGTTGGCTTTTCCTGACTGACTCGAGTGAAAATCCCCAAGTATCAATGAAAAATAGATTAACTGTTTGACTTGTTGAGTTTTCCCAACTTCTCAACTCAATTCCCAAGGATCAAAGCCAAAAAAAAATCTTTCTACTTGTTGGGGTTTTCCAACTCTCCTAATTGAAATGGCAAATTTTCCCAACTGCTGAGTGAAAAGTTCCCACAGGGGGGTAAGTTGCGCCCTTCCCACTCACCCTATCAGTATGTCAAGAATCGAACCGTATGTCCTGGGTGAATATCAAATGCTCTGGCACACACAAGCGGTTAGCTACGGGCCTGCCCCCCCCCGTATATTATCATTTCGTTTGATATTTTGTCCGATTCTGGCGCTTTCCTGTTTTTTTAGGTTTTTTATTACTTGTTCGATTTCCTTATAAATAATAAGAGGGGTACATTTTTTGGTATTGATTTTCAACCTCAGTTTTTTTTTTTTTTGTTACTGTTTTGGATGGATCATTCTGTTCATTTTTATAGTATTCTTTATTTCTATCCAATTTATCACCCCTTGGGTCCTCAATGTACGTTGTCCAATTTTCCCTACTGTGAAGTTTTAGTTCATGGTTTCGTGCTCCTTGTTTCCATTAGGGTTTTCATCATTTCTCTCCATTTTTATTTTCAATAAAAGTACATAGTTGCCTTTCGATATACTTACAGACTATATTTAATTCTATTTTTTCTTGTGCCATTTTCTTTGGTTTTCTTTTCAGGTCCCTCTCTTTTTCTTGTCACTAATATTTCTTTAGGCATGACTTTTCGTTTTATGTTTTTCGTCATTCCTAATCATTCGTTCGCATTCTTCTATAGTTCCCTTTCCTATTTCTGCTGTTTCTGTCTCTTCCTACTCCATTTCTGTTGTTATTTTCTTTAATTTATTAGTTTCCATAATATAGCTGTTCTCTTCGCTGATTGTAAATTCCTTTGTATTGTTTTGTTCCATTTGTAGGGTGTGCCAATTCACTTTTTCTTCTTGTGTAGTCCAGAGCGCTATTGGCTGTTATGCCATCATCAGTGGAGTACCCTAAATGAGACTTGTCTCTTGTGGTCTTGTAGTCATAGTCGAGGGTAGTACCGTATAGTGAACCGGTTTAGTCGTGCGCTCCTATTGGTTGTTTGTGATTATGCATTTCTGTCCAGTCAGTGAGTGTTATTAGTTGTGTGCTCCTGTTGGTTATCTGTGATTGTGCAGTCTGTCCAATCCGTAGGTGTTATGTTAGTTGGAATAAGTTCTCGCTTTGGAAGTTAGTTGTTGTGTTTATAGGTTGTTTTGTTTTGATTTTGCCTTTATTATTTCTAGTTGTTCTTTCAATTTTCTTTTCCTTGTGTTGTTTTCTATATGTAGGATTTTTACATTTCTGTCAATTTGTCATTGTTATGTCCCTGGTCACGGCAGTGTTTTCCAAACAGTGATTTGTTATCATTTAGCTTGTGTGATTTCTCATGTTCTTTGATTCTAGTTGTGAATTTTCTGCCTGTTTCTCCTATGTAGGCCATGCCACAGTGTTCACAGTCCAGTCTCTATACTCTGCTACTGTTGTTTCTGTCCTTTGTTTCTGTGTTGTCCTTGCTTATTTGTTTGATCAGAGGTGGTCTGTTTTTGATTCCAATTTTTATGTTGTATTGTTGGAAAAATTTTTTTATTTTGTGTGTATGTGTTCCTGTGAATGGTATTGCTTATGCGTATTTGTTTGTTTTTGTGGTTGTTAGGCCCGTGTCTGTGCTTTTTTGTTTACAGATAACCAATAGGAGCACACACCTAATGACGCTCACTGATTGGACAGACTACATAATCATAGACAACCAATAGGAGCACACGACTAAACAGGTTCACCATACAGTACTACCCTCGACTATGACTACAGGACCACAAGAGATAAGTCTCATTTAGGGTACTCCACTGATCATGACATAACAGCTGAAATGCTCTGGACTGCAGAAGAAGAAAAAGTGAATTGGCACACCCTACAAATGGAATATTACCAAGTTCACTCACACTACAAAATGGACACTATCCGAATATCGCTTATTTTTCGTATTGCACGTGAACTTATACACGACTTACGCTCCGCCTCCGTGTTGATGACAAAGACAAAAGCACACTAGCATGTTTAACGCGACAAAAATTGTGCGCTTTGCAAGCGATTTTAATATTGCTTATGGCTAGTCGAACGTCGAAGTTGGCAGTAAAACGTGATTAATGTTCTACTAGTCAACGCGTTGATGTTTAAATGCTCAGATTTTTTTTTTGCCCACAAAGTGCGTATTTGGGATCTAATTGAAAAACTTTTTTCGCGAGCGATTTACTTTTAATGAACAATTAGAATTTATAGCCGAAACCAGAATTACCGTTTTTGAAAACTGAGCAAAAGAAAAGTGGTTCAATTTTTACAAGATATTTCCACGTATTGTAATATGAAAACATTTCGTGATTAACGCGTTCTGAATATAGTGGAAAACTGTTTTGTTGGTCATGTCTTTATTTGTCATAGAAAAGGATAAATGCATATGGATATGGAATGACCCTACACAGGGATACAAAAACATAAGTAATTTGAACAATGCCCTTTTGTGGTAGCATGTTTCATACTTTTGTTCTGATTTTTACTTCATCTCTATGCTCAAGGACCTACCAGTGGGGGGGCAACTCCCCCCCTCTCCCCACCTGTAGGAATTCTTTACTCAGCAGTTGGGAAAATGTACCGTTTCATAACAATGACAAATTGACAGAAAAGTACAAAATCCTACGCATGGAAAACAACACAAGGAAAAGAAAATTAAAAGAACAACTAGAAATAATAAAGGCAAAAACGAAACAAAACAACCTAATAAACACAACAACTAACTTCCAAAGCGAGAACTTATTGCAACTAATAACATAACACTCACGGATTGGACAGACTGCACAATCACAGATAACCAACAGGAGCACACAACTAATAACACTCACTGACTGGACAGAAATGCATAATCACAAACACCCAATAGGAGCGCACGACTAAACCGGTTCACTATACGGTACTACCGTCAAAGTTAGGAAAACGTCAGGAAAAATTAGTAAAGTATCATCCAGTGGAAGAATCTGCAGTCAAAGCAACGTGATTATCTCATTACATTATCATTATCAAGTCTTTAAATTTATACTCATGGCTTTATGTTTGAAATTTAAAAATAAACCGAAGACTTTTATGTATGAATATTCTTCAAATAATACAGAAAAGAAGGCCGGGAAAAAATATTCAAAGAGTCTGTAGACACACCTCAGAAAACTTTTCTAGACTTGTTTTCAATTTTTTTAGACTAGATTGAGACACTTGAAATTAAGATTAAGTCAGACTCTTACAACGTATCTGGACTTGTGTAAGATTTCAAAGTTTTTAAATAAAACGGAAATTCAACAATTTCAAAACTAATTTCATATACAGTAAGACTCTTCAGAACTTCTAAGGCTGTTCTAAGTACTTTAAGACTCTTAGACTCATCACACTTGATGCTCTATAAGATTCTTCGATACTTGTTTGGAACCCTTGCATAGTCTTCAAACTTCGTGTAAAACTCCAAGACTCGCGAGGACCAATCAACACTCTTTTAAAACCTCGGGACATTTCCAGTCTGATGCAAGATTTTCTAGGACTCTCCCAGATGGATTTGGATCTCGTCAAAGCAATGCAGACATGCTTGAAACCCTGAAGACTAACACTCTCTAAGTAACTCTAGATTGTTTCAGGCTCATTTAAAACCTTACCATATTTTTGTACATGTACTATCATTTTTCGTCACGTTTCTTCAAACGTCCATTCTCAACCAGACGTCCTTTTGTATCGATGCCATTTCTCTGTTATTGTATCCAAATCGAACGCTGCTGTCTTGTCGCATGTTCAACCTGATAGATGAGAAACAAAGCGCGAAAAAAACACGTGTTAGGAAAGAAAAAAGGAAGAAAGGGTTGCTTCTGGAGAATGCTTGTTTTTGTATATCGACGTGAGCGACCCAGTTAACTTATTATCAGTTGGGAAAGGGAAGCTGGGACACCTTTGGTATAGCATTTGATACCGATTCGATTCGTATTTTGTCTTGAAAATTGCTTGCTCTCCCAACGCTCTTATACTCAAATATTATACGCGAAATTGGCAAGTGTCTCCCGCCTTAATGTTTCGTTTTTTCACGCAGCTGAACTGATCCGCGATGAAACGGAAACCAATTTGGTCGCTTTTCGCAGAACAATATACCTCACCATCAACAGTTCCCTGGATTACCAAGAATGCGCTCACAAGCTGCTGAAAATACAGATGAAACCTGGTCAAGAACTGGAGTTGTGTCATATGTTCCTCGACTGTTGCACGCAGCAGAGAACTTACGAGAAGTTTTTCGGTTTGCTGGCGCAGGTAAATTTCATTCAATGTGATACTGAAAGGTGCCAAGCAAAGTAAATCTTGACAATTTGGTGTCTCGAATTCCTCACAGGTTTGACTTGTAAAAACAGCGCACTTCAACTTTGAACTCGAACATAAACAGTTCTAATCCTGTTCATTATTATGAACTCGATCCGCGCAGCTTCTAGTAACTGACTTATTTGTCAACTTTCAGAGATTCTGTGAAATAAATCGGACGTACGTGGAGCCGTTGAAGCAAATTTTTGAAGATTCGTATCACACGATCCATAGGCTGGACACTAATAGACTTAGAAATGTTGCCAAGTTTTTTGCTCACCTTTTGTACTCCGACGCGTTACCGTGGTCCATTCTGTCCATCATTCGTCTGAACGAAGAAGACACAACGTCGTCTAGTCGAATTTTCATCAAAATATTGTTCCAAGAACTTTGCGAATTTATGGGATTGACCAATCTAAGAAATCGAATCGTGGACCCGTAAGCTCTAATAATGCTATCATAGTTACTCTTCAAAGACGTTGCTGAAATGGTCCTTCGATTTATAGTGTGTATTCGTGTGTTTCAGATCACTCGAAGAAGCATTTGCAGGCCTATTTCCTCGTGACAACCCGAAAAATGCGAGATTTAGCATCAATTTTTTCACCTCTATCGGATTAGGTGGCTTGACGTGAGTATATTATGTAAAATACTGCGTTACGATATCTTCTGATGAGTTGATCTAGGTAACAGAAGATTTCATTCATTATTAATTGTACTCAATTTTTGTAATTTTAGGGATGAGCTACGAGATTTCCTGAAGAAGTCGATGGCCGAGAATCGAGCTATTAAAAATGTGAAGAAAGAGCCGGATCCATCGTCTTCTTCATCTTCATCATCCTCATCCTCTTCCTCGTCATCATCGTCCTCATCGTCTGATTCAGATTGAATGAAAGTGCTTTTATGTATTTTCCTGTTAATATTATCTTGTGTGTAATGTTACTAAATACATTTTTTTATATCTTTGTTTCTTGATCCGCTAAATGTGTAATTTTTGAGCTACACCAATAAATGATCTCGTCGTGATTTGTTGCAATTTAGAGAATGTAATTTGGTTGTTTTAGTTGAGAGTGCCATAATGCTGATCGAGAACTTCGCTGATAAAGGAGATAGGACCGTGGTGTTTTTGCCCGAGCTAATTGGACTCATAAGGGGAAAGACCGAAGACCCGCAAGCGATAACGTGCTGGAGCATAAATCGAATTTCGATAAATAGCAAGTAGTGTCGAACTAGGTACTCTGTTAGGTGTTCATAGCGTGCTCGGAACAGAGTTCTGTTGTGAACTTGTAGACTCGTACCCAAGGACCTACTGATTCAATTCAAAATTCCCAAGTATTAAAACAAAAAACTATTGACTTGGTGGATGTTTTGAACTCTACCGTTTATCATACATGGTTCAATCGAGATATAAGCGATTTGCCGACTTTTTTTATTGTATCCGAGCGCTTACAGTCAGTTGTAAATTTACAGTCAAGCTGAAACTGTATTCTGTAAAAGAGGAATAAATCTGTAAACTAGCGCTCAAACAGTTTCCAGTAAAACTGTCGACAGGTTGTAAACATTTACACAAAGCCAAATAATTTTCCCCTTATCACCACGCGGCGGCCGTCAGAAGAGAGCGCTGAAAAGATTTCTGTACATGTGAACATTTTTCAGTGGACGCATTCGTGATTTTATTAGAAATGGCTGAACACGATATTGACCGATTTATAATCATGTCCGAAGAGTCAGTGGACGACCCACAGCCTCCAGAAAACGGTTTGTAAATATTTGATTAAATGAACGGTCCTTTGCGTTTATTTCTTTGAAATTAACATGTAAACATAATTATAGATTTCGCTGACGGCTTCGATCGGGTTCGGTGGAATACAGCGGCAACCAAAATGCTGTTGCATTTATATGCGCAGCTCCGGGAACAAATCGGGAAAACGAGGCAGTTCAAGACGAAGGAACACGTTTGGCCCTACATTGCAGCAAAACTGCGTGAAAAGGGATTCACATTTACTCCAAAGCAGGTATGCGTAAAAGTGGATTCACGTACTACTTTCACTGTTTGAAATTTTAATATGCCCATGGTAAACAATGGTTACAGGTGAAAAATAAATACACGGCTCTGGAGAGGCAGTATAAGAAAGTGAAGGACACAAATAAAAAGACAGGAGAGAGTCTACACAAGTGTGAATTTCAGGAGTAAGTCGTGCTGCATCTTGTGGAATTATTTGTTCTGTATGTTATGAAGAGGTTCTTAAATTTTTTTCTACATTCAGGGAGTTGGATAATATTTTAATGAAGAGACCGAATATAAATCCCGTGTGTACCCTTGGCAGTACCGGGAATCCAGTGGCAAGTCGTGAATTGTCATTAGTTGGCATACCAGATGGTACACCAGAGCCAAGTTCCGCCTCGCAGTCGCTGGGTTCGTTGCAGACCCGAGTTTCTGAATCTGAATCATCAGCTTCTTCGCCAAGGTCTGTAATCAGTGGTGAAGAACTGACTTCAAGAGCATCGCCGTGCAAGTAAGCGTTAATTTAGGTTTCAGTAAATGCAATTTTATTGGCTCTGCTCTTTCTTTTTCATGTGATCTGTCAGTTCACTCTATCAGGTGGTTCACCATGTCTGTTCTCTTTCAAAGAATATACCACATCTCAACTGTCAATTGCTTCATTTTCCCCACAGTTTTACATCTTTTGATAGAGACCATGTCTACATACATTCATCTCTGTCCTTCAGTGGCTGGCTTCTGAGTAATGTGATTTAAACTGGGTATTTCGATATTGTTTGTTCTGTTTTCCAGTGGGAATATCTGACGCGATAGGAAAACTAAAGCCTGATTTTATTTTTGGTCCTAAGTTAGATTGCCTTCCTTCTGAATGGCCAGTCCATGTTCTCGTGAATGGTGAAAGGGGAGAGAGAGAAGACTATGTAGTGGTGGTAAATAGACTTAGAAGGTGTAAAGGCAGTGAGGTATATGAACAGCTTCTATTGCTTTACATATCCTTGACCCCTTTTCTCTAAATCCACGTGACAGTTCAGTCTGTTGGAGTAGGGTTTGCCTTCATGCACATCACTGGTAAGCTATCACCCTCCAAAACACGAAATTAAATTTTTTAATCGATTTCAAATATATTTCCTGCTCACTGCAACTTATACAGTACATTTGTTTCACTGAATTTAGTGAAAAGCAAGTTACAAGCCGTCGCCGTGGAAAAACGAGCATTGCACAAGAACTGAAAGCATACCACATGGCGAGAGCCGAATATTGGCAAAAGAAAAACGAGTTGGCTGAAAAGAGAATGCAGATATTCCAGAAAGTAGCAGAGGAACGGAATAAGTTATTGTCCGAGTACATTGACAGTTTGAAGAAGACGGCATAGTATCTATTTCATCATTCTTCACATTTGAAAGAATGTCTCGTTCGATACTCATAATTATAAGGGAATCTAAACGATTGTCCGTGAGAACGGAACGTAGTTTATTTTTTATCGTCTTAAGTATAGAGAAAGACCTTTCGCACGACACTCAATTGAAATCGTTAGTAAAAATGTATATGCAATAAAGAGAGTGGGATAGTCCATTGCATAAAAATTATAATTTAGTATTATTAAGAAACAGCAAGCAGGGCATTTTTTACAATGTTTGCATGTGGAAGGAGAAGAACTATTTCCATATTGACGTTCACGTTCGACATCATGATTGCTATCACTACTCTCAAATTCTCGAATTTGTCGAAAATCATCAGCGAGACAATTCTTTAGACTGTCTCGCTTGCTGAGGAAATCTGTTAGTTCTTTTTCGAAGTCTTTAAGTGTCGATTCCTCCCGAAATTTTGAAATATGAGAAAAAAGTTTTCCCAGTGCACCATCTGGTCTTTGACTCTTCAGTTCGTGAAACTGATTTGGGTGTAAGCAACTAAAATCTGCGAATAAAGTATCGTGACCATTGAATTTGTCTTTCATAGTAATCAAGATAGCGTTCCAAATAAGATTGCGCTTTTCCTCGCGCTTCAGCTGTATATTTTTCAGGTGGGGCTGTTGCAATTTCACTTAAGGATAGCAACAGTTCCAGCAACAAACCTGAATTTGCTGCGTTCGATTGCCCAAAAATTTTTTTGAGAGCATGAGCCTTGGCCCACCATCTTGTATAACCGACCAAGTCCAATCCTAACTTCGGCACTCTATAGGAATCGCGCATGTATACAAAATAACGTTGAATTTAGCAGATTGAAAAGCAACTGCGCTTCCACTACCACTGATGAAACATCTTCAATGACCAAATTAAGAACGTGTGCGTAACACCAACCCGGACATCGGCTAAATGTGGTAACTCAAGATTGCCCACAACCAGGTCAAACTTAGTCTGCTCTGCAGTTATGCGGGCCGATCTGAATTGCGCCTTTATCTGGTTGAACCAAAGTTGCAAGTCGTTCTTCCAAAGTGGAGGCAATTTGATCGTTAGCCAGTCCACCCGCTCGATGTAGGTCTCCTTTCCCTCTGGGCCTACCCGCCCCTGTTTTCAGCTGTTTCTGTATAAGCTCGTCTCTCGTACGCAGGCTAGTCAGCTTTACTATTATAGACGGGTCCCACTTGCGATCTGCTGTTGGTAAATAATGTGGTATTATATTATTATTTTTTTAAATATTTTCTTCGCATACAGTGAAATTTGTATTATGTATACAGAATATTTCAAAAGTATAATCTACTACTAGCTTTTACTTGTGTACTTTATTTTTTTTTTGGCTGGATGCCAATTCTCCAGATACCAATATTGCCTCAATTTTTTTTAGAAAAAAGGAAGTGAATCTCCATTAATCATTCGTGAGAGAATAGCAGAAAAGGAAGAGAACAAAAAAACTCAAAAGGGAATTCAGAGAGGAAGTGTAAAAGGGTAGAAAGTGAATAAACAGCGGGGAAGGTGAGTTAAGACAGGGAGGAAGTGAGGGGGTGTAAAACTGGAGACAGGGAACGCCGATTTGATACTAATTATCATATTCCCTTGTCGTGTGTATTTTTGTACCTTTTTATCTAACTGGTCATTGCTCGACGAGCAATGACCAGTTAGACGACTTTCTTATCTAGTACCTCCGATTGTGTACTCGTACCGAGTTGATTTTACCCATTTCTATCGACACGTATTTTTCTGTACCATCAGTTCGCAAATATATTCCGTCGTCAAATGTACTATAATTTCGTCCGTATTTTTCGATGCTATTTTTGCGTGAAACTCTCGAAACACCCTCATTTTGAAAAAATATCATTTTCGTTACAAGTGGGTAAAGTGAGCAGTGTTGGCTCACTTTTCCACGAGTGACGAACGTAGCTTAATCCAACATAATAATGAGGAGTGTAGTTGCGAATTGCGAGTCAATACACGAATTGACATACGTGCACATTCGCATCGAAATAGTAGCTGGACGATAATTTCTATGTTTCAATTTCTGTAATTGCAACATATATCAATTATAGTCGGCATTCTTATATTTTACTTAAATTTGAATTATAACATTAGAACGTATTCTTGTTATAAGGAAATCCACATATAGTGAAATTCATGCTAGGAGCTCCATCTTCCCAAGGCACTACATTCGTGAGCAAAATGTTTTGAAGAGAAGCGTGCGATAAATTCACAGTCAGAGATTCCAAAATTCTCGAGAAACGTAATCTTCGGGAAGGTGTTGTGTTCGACAAAGGCTTTGCTACTGCTTTATCATTACGTTGAACATGTGACTAGCTTTCATAAGCTGCATGGCTAAAACGAATGGGTTACCGATGTTTTTGACCGATGAAGTTACATATAACGTCCACATCGATAGAAACATTCATTTTGCGTGACAAATATGTAAATTACCTATTAAAATTCAAAAATCTACTCAAAATCAAAAGATTACATCCAGTCTTATCAGATCACGTTTGTTCAGTGATTGTAGCACTCCTACAGGGCATGTAATTCACGAATGCGACTTTTCCTGTTTTCGTCACGTGTTGTAGGCAAGCCGTGAGGAAAAACCTTTTTCAACAATTAGTTGTGATGTTTGATTCTTCAGATTCTTGCAATGACCCTGAAAGAAAACGAAAGAATATGAGATGTGTTTAGCGAAAACCGGGCTTAGGGTGAAAGAGGTAAATTTTGAACTAACAGTGTTACCAGATAGTATTTTTCACGCTGAACACAATGCAACAACTCGCTTGGTGATATCTGTTTTCGTTTTCGTTTTACAGCCGTTCGAAGATCAAAATGTTGCCAAATACATAAAAAGCTTGTTTTGAGAAAAACGACTTTGAAAATTTGTTAACTTCTCTCATGCATAAATAATACAGAAGCGGCTGCAAAAGTTTTGTTTATGAGGTTTTATATAGTACTTTTCATGCTGAAGACGACGCAACAAACCGCGTGGCGATATCTGCTTTCGTTTTCATTTTACAGCCGTTCGAATATCAAGATGTTGCCATATACCTGAAAAGCTTGTTTTGAGAAAAACGACATTGAAAATTTGTGAACTTCTCTCATGCATATAAATTACAAAAGCGTACGCAAAAGTTTTGTTTTATGAGGTTTAAGTAGTACTTTTAATGCTGAATACGATGCAACAAGCCGTTTGGCAGTATCTGCTTTCGTTTTAATTTCATAGCTGTGTGCACAGCAAGAGTGAACTCTTTCATAGTTTCTCTACTGAGACAAGATAAGACCAACTATGCGTTTATCGTTTATTGTCATAATTACAAAGGGAATACATATTGATAACTACTGCTTTTTCGGCCTACCGCGTCTGCGTTTTGGCATTGAAGTCGACGTCGATGGCTGATCTGGGTCGAAGTCGTCACTAGTTTTAACTTCGTGTAATAGATATTCCAGTGGTTCGGGACACAAAGTATCCCTGGCATCTTCGCGTGTGTATGGACGGATTTTCTCGTACAGATATTTCTTACGCGTATCACTCAGTCCTTCTGGAATTAATTGATTTAGGCGCTGCAGAGTATTGAAATCTGTGTTAGGAATATCGAAGTCAAATAAACAATGGTTACAGCCGATGTCTTCGCTGTCACGTTTTACAAGAACGACACTTGACTGACTCGTGCTGAAAATAAACTGCGAATACATCGTGATATTAGGCAACTTGTGCAAAGTATGCAATTCGAAAAAAGTCTGCCAATCAAAGATTGGAATAAGGATATCTCCTTGCTCGGTTCCACATGCGACAGCAAAATTCAACTTCGTTTCAGGAGTTGATTTCTCGAAAATGTTGGTTACATCAGCAAGTGTGTGGGCGGAATGATGCCGAAATACTTTTTTGAATAGTCCGAAGGCCATATCGCACGTGAACTTTGTATGCCCTACTGGAAGGAACCGATATCTAAAAGAACATGAGTGATGAGTATTACGCTTGTATTTTCTCAATGCTACACAGAAATGATAGCTGTACTTACCGAATTCGAGTATTACGTCCGCTGAGTACTCGCCATGCCAGATACGCTAATACATAATTATTTTTATTTTGGGCGACGCAGTTGTCCGCATGTAACTCCAACTGTACTTCGCCATGTAAATATGTTTCCACATAATTGTGTAGCAAGCTGATGACCACATTCGCTCCTTTGGACACTGACACAGCTTCAGGGATTAAATAGTTCGCCTGCCTTCGCGCAGTATCGTTCATCACTCCGAAAATTCCAATCTTATATGGAGTTAGAAAGTAAATAGGCCCTGGTTGTTGTGGGTCGGAAGGTACAGAAATTTGTTGCGCGAAGTCAAAAGATATATGTGAAGTCAGATTGAAGTGACGTAGAACAGTCGAACTTGGTAATAAAACGATACCAGAGGCCAATGCTGCATTGTACGATTTACGAGTGCTCTCTATAGTTTCATAATACGCCGCACGTTCCACTTGTACTATCTTCAAATGGGTCTCAGCCAATCTAAATCACAACAAAGGAATACAACCATTGGCGTTAATTGTTGAAAAATATGACATCAACAGAACGGGAAATATTAAAAAAACTGTACCTGATAAAAGCTATTTTCTCCTCTTCACTTTTGCCAGCTAATGCGTTGTTGGATGTGAAATAATTCTGACACGTTGCACAAAGATCAGAGCGTGGTCGCAGGATACATATATCATTGCAGCAACTGCGCCAGATTTGCGTAAAAACTCCGTATGATACTGCCTCCATTTTACTCTGTTCGCATGACTTCGTGTACTCATCGTGCACAGACTTTTTTGTGCAGCTCGTCGGAAGCAGTTTCACTATAGCAAACTTTTGCGAGAGTCGCCCGGGCATGAACAGAGCATGTTGTTTCGCATAATGTCGCAAAAACATTACAACTTCTTGAACCGCCTGAAATGTAGTGCGATTAGCAGGACTACCGCGATAATTCCCGTGTTTGTTTTCAATCGCTCCTTCAGTTTTGAAAACCCGAAGTAATCTATCCAGCCGATGATGTGTTATATTATGGCAAAACAAGAACGTTGTACGACAAACGGGAATTCCTTTCATATGAAATCTAACTTTCAGTCGTTGACGTTCTGTCAAACTACGTTTTCTCGCATGAGTAACTGCATTTTCATCACACGCTAGAGACTGAAACTTGAAAAGAAGTACAGTATCAAGCATGTTTACGCTGTTCTCGCGATAATCCATTTCTGCACATTCGGCTCGGAATTGCTGCAATTCCATAACTGAAAAGTTTTTCACACAATTGTTGGTGCAGCATTGCTGGTTCCGAAATGTTTCGACCGCCGTATCATTGTCTGCGACCTCATATTCGTTTGCCTGCAATAAAATGGATGCATACCAGTAGGTACTTGTACAATACACCCAGTCAAACGACGGAACAGTATAACGCTTAAGTATTGCCACTTACCCAGAATGGCACGACACTGAGATCATTGTCTTGGTCGGGATCGTCGGGATTTTCAGGTTCAACATCACTCGGTCCGAGTTCTTCGACATCAAAGTAACTATCCTGTTTAGTGAAAACTTTGCTTACAACCAGTTGCCATAACATGCGTTATCAGACTCAAAGAAATTTTATACTTACGAAAATACTTTCCGTTGAATCTTGGAATTGATTTAGCGGATATTCCGCACTGAGTTCGTTCCACAGTTCTTGGTCATCCATTTTCACAATTCACATTCACATTCACAACTCAGGCTAAACAATGATAATTCTTCTCTACTGACCTAGTTCACTTTTGAATTGACTGTTCTCTACAGCGTACTGTTAAAACTTTGTTGCTGAAAAAGAGGCAGAGTAGCAACGTCCAAGCGATACAACAAATACCGGGTGTTCCAGTTTGGATGGGAAAGCCGAGAGTTGATGATAGTACTCGCCGAGACAAACAAAAAACCTTAGTACCATTTTCTCGAATTCTCAAACCGGAGGAAATTAAGTGTACCTGAAAGTGTACCCGCTATAATTTTTAAGATAAAGTAAAATGTTGTTGATGAAACTTGAACTACTTTTAATTTCCAACAAAAAAATTGAAGTAACATTTTAGCCTATCACTGAAATTGAAGGTGCCATACAACATCAAAAAATGATAAACATTTGAAAATTCTCCCCTAATTCAGGGAGGAGGGAGTAATTTATATCAGATGAAGTGCTGAGCTAGGGGACTTCAACAAACCATCATTGATTGAATTTGGTTCAGTGTATCCAAAGGCATTACCTTTTGAAAATCGTTATTTACAGGATTATCCATTTAAAACGCAACCCAAAATTTAAAAGTCAAAAAACAAACGGAAATCTGGTTTAATAACTAAGCAGAGTACGAGAAACGAATAATTACATCAAATTGATAAATAATCTTTACAACAAGTGTTCGAACTGGCCACCATCAGCTTCCAAGCAGCATATTTTGTTCGACGGATTGCATTACGGGCAACTTTTTTCAGCATCGAATTTGGAATCGAATGAATGAGGTCTTCAATGTTCTTACCAAGTTCAGCTATTGTTTGCGGGTTGCTGTGGTGAACTCGGTCCTTGAGGTAGCCCCAAAGAAAAAATTTAGCGGGTTCGAATCAGGTGAACGAGGATGCCATAGACCATTCGAGATCAACCGTTCACCGAAGAATTCCTTTAAGAATTCAAGAGTATCATTTGAAACATGACATGTTGCATTATCTTGTTGCAACCAACAATGTCGATCTTCTGATGCGAGTAGCGAAATGAACTGACGAGTTAATTCTTGACATCGTTCGCTATTAACTGTAGTGAGGAAGAATACAGGACCGATAATTTTACCGCGTGAAATTCCGCACCATACTCCAATTTTCGCAGAGTGCAACGGGTTTTCGATTAGCTGATGCGGATTTTCAGCTGACCATAAACGCGTATTCCGGGAATTGATGTAACCGTTCAATTGAAACGATGAAACCTGACTTCATCGTTGAAGAATACAGAGTTCAGGATATTCACGTCACGTGTGAAGCGAAGGAACCATTTACAGGGGACAGTACTGAACTCGTTCCGTGAAATCAACTGGCTCAAGCTCCTGAATGATATGGTTTCATCGTTAACAGTTGTGTACCTCGATGCATGCTTCCATAGGATAGATTGACTTCTTGTCGAGCTTTATTCAATGATCTGGCTGGGAATTTTTTCATAACAGTTTGAACTTCGCACACTTTTTCTCCGGAAAGAACTACTGTACATTTACGAACGTGTTTTTGGTTCCCAACACTACCAGTTTTTTGAAACTTTGAACGCATACGCGATTACGCATAATGGAAGTCTTGTTCGGCATCCGGACATTCGGATATTTCTTCGCGAACTCACATCTCACTTTTTGATAGGAGTTTAAATGAAGACGAAACAATAAAAATTAGTTGTTCTAGAATAAATGAGTAAAAAGTAAAAACAATTTACATTTCGGCAATTTCTGATAACATTCCCAGGGATAGGCGAAGTGTTGTTTACATTTCGTCAGCATTAATTTGATGTACACAGTACATAGACTGGACCCTAACGTGACACTACGCGTAACGCGTACCAGGTTCCATGCCGCTAGGGCGCGACCTTGCAGCGCGCCGCTGGCCGCTGAGTAGCTCCTGTTGCGTTAATGGATAACACTGTATCAAGCTATCAACTTGCTACGCAAAATTTTGCGCGTGCATAAATAAATTTAGTTTGCAATTTGTTTTTCGAAAAATTAATGGTAATGACTTTGGATACACTGAACCAAATTCAATCAATGATGGTCTCTTGAAGTCCCCTAGCTCAGCACTTCATCTGACATAAATTACTCCCTGGCCCCCCTAAATTAGGGGAGAATTTTCAAATTTTTATCATTTTTGATGTTGTATAGCGCCTTCAATTTCAATGATAGGCTAAAATGTTACTTCACTTTTTTTGTTGGAAATTAAAAGTAGTTCAAGTTTCATCAACAACATTTTACTTTATCTTAAAAATTATAGCGGGTACACTTTCAGGTACACTTAATTTCCTCCGGTTTGAGAATTCGAGAAAATGGTACTAAGGTTTTTTGTTTGTCTCGGCGAGTACTATCATCAACTCTCGGCTTTCCCATCCAAACTGGAACACCCTGTATACGCCAGAATAAGAATCGTTTATTTTCATCTTCTTATGTTGCATTCGTAACCGAGACGGAATATTCATATTAGTAGACCGACTTACCGATAGATGGCAGCAGCTGACGGAGAACGAGTAAAGAGGTCGTATTCTAACACCTCCCCTGAATGTTCTGTCTCCGTGATTTCGTATCTCGGAAACGTAAACAAAATTCGAAGGTTCTTTATCAATCAGCGATTTATTTTAACCTAACGTTCTACATTTGTGAGCCTGTGTAGGCAATTAATTTTTGTTTGACAGTTCACAGCTATAAAATATCTAAAGTAAGTGTTCCCGTCCTGGTGATTCTGTATATGATATGGTTGTGCGGTAATATGACACTGATATTTATGCGTTCACTGTCACTATTTCCAGCAAGATATGATTCCCGCACGAACTGTTTCTAGTATTTTACGACTTTACCCTTCGGTTGCTGTAACAAAAAACGTGTCATTTGAAGTTTCCTTCGTTATCCCGTCAAAGGAATTCACCACACACCAGGAGTTCGAGTTGTTTATTTTCGTAAGGTTATGAGGTTTAATTTTGTTAAAATAGCCTGTAGCCGAGGTGTCGGCAATGCTTTCGTAAAAACATCTGCAGGGTTCTCCGCAGAACTTATATATTCGAGCCTTATCGAGTTGTTCAACTCGTCTCTTACAAAGAATAATTTTGTATTTAGTTGGCGGGTACCTTTATGGTTACTCGGATTTTTAGCGACTGCTATACAGCCTGCATTATCTTCATATACCAGAGTAGGATTAGATAATTGTACCCCTAAATCATTTGCAAATTGTCTTAGCCACATGATATCACGTGTTATTTCGCATAAGGCATAAAATTCTGCTATTAAAGTACTGAGAGCGACAGTTGCCTGTCTACGTGATGTCCAGCTTACGAGATTTCTCTCGAAAAGAGTTATCAAGCATCCGCTTGTAGAGTGTGCATGTTCATCATTTGTTGCATAACTCGCATCAACATAGCCAATCATTGGTTCAAGCGTTTCGTTTTCGTTTTTCGAGAAAGTTAAAACATAATGCGTAGTCCCCTGTACGTACCTAAGTACTCTTTTAATGGCTTTCCATAGTTTCAGGGTTGGCTTAGATTGAAAACGACTAAGTAAAGAAATAGTATAGCAAAGATCGGGCCGTGTGCAGAGCATTGCATACATTAAGCCTCCGATAGCATTTCTGCAAGGATAGTTTGCATTTTCCGGATTTTCATCCGAAATTTGCCATTCGGCAATATTTGTCTTTATTTCTAGTGGAGTACTGATGGGTTTAGAACCATCCATTGAGTATTTCTTCAAAAGTGATTTTAGATATGTCTCTTGTGAGAGATAGATATTCTGTTTATCGCGGGTTATAGTAATTCCCAGAAAATAGTGTAATGGACCTTCGTCCGTCATCTCGAAATTTTTCGATAATTTTTCTTTCATCGCATTTAAGTTCTTTTGCTGTTTTGTTAATAAGAGGATATCGTCAACTATAGCCGTTATGTATGTAGCCAAGCAGAATGCCCTTTTCAGAACGTGGGTCTAGTTTGTTCCCTTTTACAGGTTTAGTATACACTACACATCCAAAAGTACGTAAATGCGAATAAGTAGGTCTGTAACCAAAAACCATTTCAAAAGGGGTTTTGTTATGCGGTAAGGTTGAAGTAGGACTTCGATTAATCAGGTGCACTGCAGTTTGCAGTGCAAAGTTCCAAAAGTCAAGTGGTAAACCAGACTCAAAAAGCAAAGCTCTTATACGTTCTCCTAGTAAGCGGTTCATCCGTTCTGCGATGCCGTTTAGTGCGGGAGTTTCCCGAATAGTATAATGGAGTTCTGTACCTTTCGACTTTGCGTAGTTCTGAAATTCATTTGAAGTATACTCACCGCCATTATCACAGTAGAGAGTTTTAATCGTAGGTTTCTTAAAAATGACTGTTGCTCTACTTTCGTATTCTTTATAGCACATGAAAACCTGTGATTTTTGTTTCATTAGGTACGCAACAAGATAATGGGTTGCTTGATCGATAAAAGTCACAAAGAATTTCTCGTCATAAATACTACGATGTGGTAGCTCACCGACGTCACTATGGACACGATCTAAAGGTTCGAGAGCTTGAAGCAGAGGCTTCACTTTTGCTAATGGTTTTGAGGTTTGTTTAGCTTTACAGCATATTTCGCATACGCGAGAATTTTCAGTTATTTTAGGAAAAAGTAATTTCAAATTTGTGTAACTCAGGTGTCCCAAACGTTTATGCCAATCAACTTTTGATGAAGTAATATTCATTACAACTTTGTTGTTCGGCTTTAAATTTTGAAAAGTAAACCTGTAGAGGACATCATTTATACAATCACCCGTTGCAATGATTTTCTTTTCGTTCGTGTAGAGGTAGGCTACATTATTTTCTAATTTGAAATTAATTTTGTAATTTTGTAACCTTTTTGCAGATAAAATGTTGCAACGAGCATCAGGCGAGTAATATACATCCTTCAAAACAATTTGGTGACTGTAGTTCGATTTCAGGTAAATTTCACCTATAGCTGTAACCGGTAAATATGCTTGTTTTCCAGCTAACCTGAGATTTCTCGGCGGACTTAGGGCCCGCACATTTACTAAATCTGTTACGTCCGTAACAATAAATTCTGTACTGCCCGTGTCGATGTAAAACATGGTATTTTTCTCCGAGGGAAAGAACTTACCTCCTGAGTAGCCAGTAACCATACCAAAGAAACCAAAGTCATCCCCTGGTTCTCCAGTAGTTACGGCATTGACTTGACCCGTGAGTGTTTGGACATTGTTCGATTGTTGATGCTGAGCCGCCTTCTGCTGGTTTTGAGCCGCCTTCTGCTCCCGATGTTTTTGGAGGATCCAACACTCGTCGTAGGTATGGCCTGGTTTGGAGCACCACGTGCAGTAGCGGGATGATCGCCCATAGCTTCTTCCAAAGATTCCGCGTCCACGTTTTGAATTTCCTCCTCGGCCTTCACGATTGGTAGTGAAACGATTGGTGCGGCCTCGACCACGTCTGTGAATACCATTCCTGGCCCCTCGACCACGACCTCGTTGGCGATGATCCTTGTGGTCGGCAGTCGCCATAAAGACCTTTGGTTCCTCTTCGACTGGAAAGTTGAGGCTGTGGTTTCTCAAGTTTGATTTTACCTTTTCGACTTTCAATTCTTCTGTGCTCATCATTGAAATGGCCGTTACAGCAGTATTAAATTTAGTGCTCATGGAGCGGAGCAGCACAGATGATAGGAACTGTTCATCCGAAGTCGCTGCTACCCCAGCTGATTTCATTTCATTTATTATTTTATCAAATTTTTCAAAATGTTGCAGAATATCATCATCTGCAAGCTTCAGCTGCATCAGGCGTCCGAAAAGATGGAGTTGATTTGCCGGGCTTTTATTTTCGTAGCCAGCTTTCAAAGCGTGCCAGATTTGCGAAGCGGAGTCCTGTTCGCTAACGAGATTTAACGCGTACGCACTGATATGCTTAATGATCAAACCTGCTGCCTTGGCATCCTTGGCTAGCCACTCAGCTTTCTCCTTTTCGGTGTTTGGTTGAGGTGTTTCCAACACATCGAGACACCCCTCACTTCGGAGCAGTGCTCGGGTCCGTAAGCACCATTCCTGGTAGAATTCGGTTTTGGAGCCAAGTTGAGGGAAAGAAAGTCCAATAGCCAGTGACGATGATGAACTCATTTTCGCAAGCGACGCAACAATTTTCGCGAGCGAGTTTTCACTATTTTATTTTTAAAACTTTCGAATTTTAAATAAAATTTTTTGACAAGTTTTGAGTTACTTGTACTTGCTTCTACTGTTCAAATAAATTCTAGCACAAGACAGGCGGGACTGGGCCCATAACCTGTTAAAACTTTGTTGCTGAAAAAGAGGCAGAGTAGCAACGTCCAAGCGATACAACAAATATTCGGACTTCCCAAGATTCAACAGAATCTTATCAACGTTAGGATTACATGAGATGCTAGGCATTGTTTACGTACAGTGTATCCTAACGTTGATAAGAATTCTATGGCACTATTTCCTGAAGTGCGGAAAGGGAGGAAGGCCCGATGCTAGCGCGCCATCGGTCTGGGAAGTCCGAATACGCCAGAATAAGAATCGTTTATTTTCATCTTCTTATGTTGCATTCGTAACCGAGACGGAATATTCATATTAGTAGACCGACTTACCGATAGATGGCAGCAGCTGACGGAGAACGAGTAAAGAGGTCGTATTCTAACACGTACAGCTACAATTTACACCAACTAACATAACATCACGCACCACAGCATACGTAAGTTCTAACGTTGTTGTAACATTGTACCACAGAATAAAATATGACCGACAGACGGAGAAGACGCTATCGTTTCCGGCCCGAACTGGACATCTGGCAACACTGAAAACGCTTAACACGAATACCATTATTTTATAAAAAGGTCTTAAATGGAACGACTTACCACGAATCTACGGTCCTTTTTCGTTTTCACTCATATTCGCTCACTTTTTAATTTTTTCCAGGAAACATCCTGCAATTTTCACCCTAAGCCCGGTTATTCTTATCCCACAGTACCCACAAAATGTGAAGATTACTGCTTCCTACAATTTCTCTGTGCCTCGCAACCATATGTATGTGAAAGAACGAGGTTCATAGTTCATACTACAAGAATCAATGAAAACCAGAAAACTGACAAAAAATTAATTTTTTCCGATTGTTTATTTCAAACGCGATTTTCTCTTAATTAAATTTTTCACCTTAAGCCCGGTTTTCCCTAAACACATCTCATATGGAGGAGCCTGAGAAACCGATGGATCTAAAGAAGTCGCAATCAGCTGGTAAATTTTATATTCATCATTTGTGGTGGTTCGGCGTGGTTCAATTTGTTATTAGCTCACTATATAGTCAATTAAAATGTCATTTCTAATCATGTTTCGATGAAAAGAAGTGAACAGATGAACATAAAACCTGTTTTTACAATTAATTATTTACTATTCAGAATCTCAAAATGACGAGGATGTGAAATGCCAGAAGATGGAGCAGCCGAAGAAATTAGTGTTGTCGGGTGCTTACATTCCACCCGCGAAATTGAGAATGATGAGGGATCGCCAGGAGAAAGGTAAGTACCTAGTTAACTACAACTTGTTATCAGCTTGTAATTTCATCAACGTTTGTTTAAACAAATTCTCTGTCTCTCTCTTATTGTAGTTAACTAGGTACTTGCCTTTCTCCTGGCGGCGGCTTCTTGTTTTTTCATGGCGACGGTCTTCATCATCTCTGTAGCGATTGCGTCTATCTCGACTGTCATCCCTGTGTTTCTCATGGCGGCTGCTTCTTTCTTTTTCGCGATGACCCTTCTTATCATCCCCATAGCGGTCATCTTTATCTGTAACATACCAGTTCCGATCTTTTTCATATGTATCATCCATATCTCGCCTTTTACAAAATAATTTCAATACATTGCAGTTCAGCCTTGTATATTGTAAGAACGAAATAATTCGTAATACAGCTATGGTGGGAAACAGAGTTACTAGATGTAAAAGTATTAAACGATAACGCAAAATATAATCGCAGTCCAAGTAGGTAGCGCTGGAACAGGGAGGTTATTGTTATATTAGCATTCCACCTGTTAGTTTGTTTCAATGATCGTTTTAATTGGTAGTCAATGTTACAGAAAAACAGAAAAATGATTTCAATAAGCATCTGTTCTCAAATAACTCTAAATTCTTCAAAATTCAAAATGTCGAATCATCTGTTCTTTTTGTATGGGAGTGATTAATAAGTTGATCACTTAAACTTCACAGATTCTCAACCCTGTCGATGAGTGTCGGCCTCTTCAATTCGGAGTCTCAGATTCATTTCTTCTGTGTTTTTATATTTCTGCTTGTATATTTCTTGGCTTCATTGCGAAAAACCTTTTTCTACAATTAGTTGTGATGTTTTGATTCTTCAGATTCTTGCAATGACCCTGAAAGAAAACGAAAGAAGATGGAGGAGCCTGAGAAACCGATGGATCTAAAGAAGTCGCAATCAGCTGGTAAATTTTATATTCATCATTTGTGGTTGTTCGGCGTGGTTCAATTTGTTATTAGCTCACTATATAGTCGATTAAAATGTCATTTCTAATCATGTTTCGATGAAAAGAAGTGAACAGATGAACATAAAACCTGTTTTTACAATTAATTATTTACTATTCAGATTCTCAAAATGACGAGGATGTGAAATGCCAGAAGATGGAGCAGCCGAAGAAATTAGTGTTGTCGGGTGCTTACATTCCACCCGCGAAATTGAGAATGATGAGGGATAATATCACCGACAAATCAAGGTTGGTTATTTTTTGCTGTTTTCGGTGTTACGTATCCTGTTATCAGCTTAAATTCAACTTTTTATACGTTTTTTGTTCATCGCAGTGTCGCTTTTCAGCAGCTTGCATGGGAGGCTCTGAAAAAGTCCATTCATGGACTGATAAACAAGGTGAACACCTCGAATATAGGCATAATTGTACGAGACCTGTTACGAGAAAACATAGTGCGCGGTAGAGGTTTGCTCTGCCGCTCGCTTATTCAAGCCCAGTCAGCTTCACCAAAATTCACTAATGTGTACGCTGCACTAGTTGCTGTCATTAATAGTAAGGTATGCTGGGCTACTTCTTATTTCAAATATCTTGTAAATTGTACTGAGAAACTGGAAATTTTTGTATTTACGGACAAACTTGTGATTCTTCGAAAGCGAGATAGTATTATCACCATCTTTTCTAGGGATTACTGTGTATTATTTTGTATTTTGAATTGCAGTTTCCCAACGTAGGCGAACTCATTATTACCAGATGTATTATACAATTTAAGAGAAGTTTTCGACGTAATGACAAAACCGCATGCATATCGGCCTCGACATTTATTGCTCATTTAGTGAATCAGCGAGTGGTACGTTGAATACTCCGTTGAATACTCCGTTGTTTCTTTGTTTCAAAAACAACTAGGATACACAAGTTGACCGGTTTGTTATATTTCAGTTACACGAAATAGTGGCGCTGCAAATTCTCATGCTGCTAGTTGAGAAACCGACTGATGATTCGGTAGAAGTTGCCATCGCTTTTCTAAAAGAATGCGGCGAGAAATTATGTGAAGTTTCCCCCAAAGGAGTCAATTCAATATTTGATACGCTGCGTGGAATATTACACGACGGGAAACTTGATAAGAGAGTAAGTTGATCACACTACTGTCCCATCAGCTGCTTGTTGTATTTTTCTCTTATAACTAAATTTGAATGAAATGAAAGATCTTGATGCCATCTCATATAGATGCCACTTCGCTTCATCTGACATGCAAGCGAAATATCCATTCGAATTTTGAAATAGCATAATTATTTGGGTTTAGCTATTCGCTTATTAAAATGAATTGAGGTGACAACAACACTGTCAAAATACGTTGAAACCCTAATTGTGAAAACCACCGTCGCCAGTTTTGATATTTTGACTTAAATGGCAAACTGAACTATATCCGCAGCCATTAAGCAAAAACATTATTCAGCTCCGTTTATCAAGTCATCATTTGAGAATCAAAACAAGTAGGCAGTTAATCCATTTGAGCAGAGGATATAGCTTAGTCTGTCATTTGAGTCATAAAATCCAAACTGACTGATTGTTTTCACAATAAGTGTTTCAATTGTACATTCTTAATTAATTAATTAATTTATTATTATTATTATTATTCTTATTATTACTACTACTGAAAGCAAAAATTTAAATAAGCTACTGAATTGAGCAGGAAAGTTGAAAACTTGGAATAAATCAGTTAATCCGATAGTTTCAAATAGTTTCAAAATGCGTTTCGAGATGGTTTCCAGCTATTGTTTTAATTGGTCAGTGGATTCTGAAACAGTTTGAACCTGCGACGAAACCATCGAGTTATTTAGTAAATACTCTCCTATAGTGAGAAGCAGCTCAAGTTCGTCAGATTACTGACGGTGATTGCAAACTTATAAATTTCGCAAACTGAGTTTGCCCACGTCTGGATTATTCTAAATTTAGTAAGAACTATCGATACTATCAAATTACTGCAAATGACTCGCTATGAAATTGTATTTTGTATAATGTTCTAGGTGCAATATATGATTGAAGTAATGTTTCAAATTCGAAAAGATAAATTTAAAGATCACCCTGCATTGCCCCCGGAGTTAGACCTGATCGAAGAAGGAGATCAGTTCATCCACATGATATTACTGACCGATCCAGTTGACGCACAGGATATGTTAAGTTAGTGATGCTACTCTGCGTTTTGATTCAAAAATTGATTTCGAATTTATTAGTTAGGTGGATTAATTCTGATAAATAATAATGTAGTTTCGATAATATTATTTCATAGACGTGTTCAAGCACGATCCTGACTATGAAGAGAACGAAAACAAATACAAAGCTCTCTGTCGGGAAATTTTGGGTTCGGATGACGAAGCAAGTGATGCAGGCGAAACAGATGACGAATCTGAGGATGATGATTCTGAGAATGAAACTACACAAGAGAAAGGTACGTGTGTCCAGCTACTGTACAATGATTGGAAGATAGCGTTGGATTCTTTCTCCCCTTCATCGCTTTCCTAAATTAAATTATTGAATGCGTCTCTCTTCAAATTTCTTATTTTTTAAATATCAACTAGCTTAGTACATTTCAAATACTGTTTTTGTACTAATTAAGACTATTAGACTCGTCCCAACTCCTTTAAAACTTTAAAATTCTTTAATCCCTGTTCCGGACTGCTTATGATATCCGAAAATTCTTCTGGCCTCGTCGGTACCCATTTAAGGATCTGAAGACTTCCAGATTGGTTTTTATTATTTATTATTAGCCTTATGTATATCACATTAGCCCGAACCGACAAAGGCCTCCTTCTGTCTCTCCCACTCATGTGTGTCTGTTGCTACTCTATGGTACATTTTATTTCTCAGCATATTACCTATTTAATCCCTCCATCTTATTTTCAGTCTTCCTGTTTTTCTAGTTTCTTTCAAGTACCAAAATGTTGTTTGGTAGGACTAGTAGGACCATCTCTCTTTTGATTGTCTAGCCACATGACCCGCTCAGTCCCACTTTACTCTTTTTACCGCTCTGACACAGTCCATATTTTTCCTGAATTTTCTTTTTAGATTTTTGTTTTTTATTTTGTTAATCTCGTCATTGATTTCTCCATGAATTGTGAAAGTCTCAACTAACTCAACTCAGAATTTCCAAGTATCAGGTCGAAATAAAAAAGTAACTGACTTGTTGGCTTTTCCTGACTGACTCGACTGAAAATCCCCAAGTATCAATGAAAAATAGATTAACTGTTTGACTTGTTGAGTTTTCCCAACTTCTCAACTCAATTCCCAAGTAACAAAGCCAAAAAAAAATCTTTCTACTTGTTGGGTTTTTCCAACTCTCCTAATTGAAATGGCAAATTTTCCCAACTGCTGAGTGAAAAGTTCCCACAGGGGGGTAAGTTGCGCCCTTCCCACTCACCCTATCAGTATGTCAAGAATCGAACCGTATGTCCTGGGTGAATATCAAATGCTCTGGCACACACAAGCGGTTAGCTACGGGCCTGCCCCGCCCCGTATTTTATCATTTCGTTTGATATTTTGTCCGATTCTGGCGCTTTCCTGTTTTTTTAGGTTTTTTATTACTTGTTCGATTTCCTTATAAATAATAAGAGGGGTACATTTTTTGGTATTGATTTTCAACCTCAGTTTTCTTTTTTTGTTACTGTTTTGGATGGATCATTCTGTTCATTTTTATAGTATTCTTTATTTCTATCCAATTTATCACCCCTTGGGTCCTCAATGTACGTTGTCCAATTTTCCCTACTGTGAAGTTTTAGTTCATGGTTTCGTGCTCCTTGTTTCCATTAGGGTTTTCATCATTTCTCTATTTTTATTTTCAATAAAAGTACATAGTTGCCTTTTGATATACTTACAGACTATATTTAATTCTATTTTTTCTTGTGCCATTTTCTTTGGTTTTCTTTTCAGGTCCCTCTCTTTTTCTTGTCACTAATATTTCTTTAGGCATGACTTTTCGTTTTATGTTTTTCGTCATTCCTAATCATTCTTTCGCATTCTTCTATAGTTCCCTTTCCTATTTCTGCTGTTTCTGTCTCTTCCTACTCCATTTCTGTTGTTATTTTCTTTAATTAGTTTCCATAATATAGCTGTTCTCTTCGCTGATTGTAAATTCCTTTGTATTGTTTTGTTCCATTTGTAGGGTGTGCCAATTCACTTTTTCTTCTTGTGTAGTCCAGAGCGCTATTGGCTGTTATGCCATCATCAGTGGAGTACCCTAAATGAGACTTGTCTCTTGTGGTCTTGTAGTCATAGTCGAGGGTAGTACCGTATGGTGAACCTGTTTAGTCGTGTGCTCCTATTGGTTGTCTGTGATTATGCATTTCTGTCCAATCAGTGAGGGTTATTAGTTGTGTGCTCCTGTTGGTTATCTGTGATTGTGCAGTCTGTCCAATCCGTAGGTGTTATGTTAGTTGGAATAAGTTCTCGCTTTGGAAGTTAGTTGTTGTGTTTATAGGTTGTTTTGTTTTGATTTTGCCTTTATTATTTCTAGTTGTTCTTTCAATTTTCTTTTTCTTGTGTTGTTTTCTATATGTAGGATTTTTACATTTCTGTCAATTTGTCATTGTTATGTCCCTGGTCACGGCAGTGTTTTCCAAACAGTGATTTGTTATCATTTAGCTTGTGTGATTTCTCATGTTCTTTGATTCTAGTTGTGAATTTTCTGCCTGTTTCTCCTATGTAGGCCATGCCACAGTGTTCACAGTCCAGTCTCTATACTCTGCTACTGTTGTTTCTGTCCTTTGTTTCTGTGTTGTCCTTGCTTATTTGTTTGATCAGAGGTGGTCTGTTTTTGATTCCAACTTTTATGTTGTATTGTTGGAAAAATTTTTTTATTTTGTGTGTATGTGTTCCTGTGAATGGTATTGCTCATGCGTATTTGTTTGTTTTTGTGGTTGTTAGGCCCGTGTCTGTGCTTTTTTGTTCACAGATAATCAATAGGAGCACACACCTAATGACGCTCACTGATTGGACAGACTGCATAATCATAGACAACCAATAGGAGCACACGACTAAACAGGTTCACCATACGGTACTACCCTCGACTATGACTACAGGACGACAAGAGATAAGTCTCATTTAGGGTACTCTACTGATCATGACATACAGCTGAAAACGCTCTGGACTGCAGACGAAGAAAAAGTGAATTGGCACACCCTACAAATGGAATATTACCAAGTTCACTCACACTACAAAGTGGACACTATCCGAATATCGCTTATTTTTCGTATTGCACGTGAACTTATACACGACATACGCTCCGCCTCCGTGTTGATGACAAAGACAAAAGCACACTAGCATGTTTAACGCGACAAAAATTGTGCGCTTTGCAAGCGATTTTAATATTGCTTATGGCTAGTCGAACGTCGAAGTTGGCAGTAAAACGTGATTAATGTTCTACTAGTCAACGCGTTGATGTTTAAATGCTCAGATTTTTTTTGCCCACAAAGTGCGTATTTGGGATCTAATTGAAAAACTTTTTTCGCGAGCGATTTACTTTTAATGAACAATTAGAATTTATAGCCGAAACCAGAATTACCGTTTTGAAAAACTGAGCAAAAGAAAAGTGGTTCAATTTTTACAAGATATTTCCACGTATTGTAATATGAAAACATTTCGTGATTAACGCGTTCTGAATATAGTGGAAAACTGTTTTGTTGGTCATGTCTTTATTTGTCATAGAAAAGGATAAATGTATATGGATATGGAATGACCCTACACAGGGATACAAAAACATAAGTAATTTGATCAATGCCCTTTTGTGGTAGCATGTTACATACTTTTGTTCTGATTTTTACTTCATCTCTATGCTCAAGGACCTACCAGTGGGGGGGGGGGCAACTCCCCTCTCCCCACCTGTAGGAATTCTTTACTCAGCAGTTGGGAAAATGTACCGTTTCATAACAATGACAAATTGACAGAAAAGTACAAAATCCTACGCATGGAAAACAACACAAGGAAAAGAAAATTAAAAGAACAACTAGAAATAATAAAGGCAAAAACGAAACAAAACAACCTAATAAACACAACAACTAACTTCCAAAGGAGAACTTATTGCAACTAATAACATAACACTCACGGATTGGACAGACTGCACAATCACAGATAACCAACAGGAGCACACAACTAATAACACTCACTGACTGGACAGAAATGCATAATCACAAACAACCAATAGGAGCGCACGACTAAACCGGTTCACTATACGGTACTACCCTCAAAGTTAGGAAAATGTCAGGAAAAAATTAGTAAATTATCATCCAGTGGAAGATTCTGCAGTCAAAGCAACGTGATTATCTCATTACATTATCATTATCAAGTCTTTAAATTTATACTCATGGCTTTATGTTTGAAATTTAAAAATAAACCGAAGACTTTTATGTATGAATATTCTTCAAATAATACAGAAAAGAAGGCCGGGAAAAAATATTCAAAGAGTCTGTAGACACACCTCAGAAAACTTTTCTAGACTTGTTTTCAATTTTTTCAGACTAGATTGAGACACTTGAAAATTTTGACTGTTTTCATTAAGATTAAGTCAGACTCTTACAACGTATCTGGACTTGTGTAAGATTTCAAAGTTTTTAAATAAAACGGAAATTCAACAATTTCAAAACTAATTTCATATACAGTAAGACTCTTCAGAACTTCTAAGGCTGTTCTAAGTACTTTAAGACTCTTAGACTCATCACACTTGATGCTCTATAAGATTCTTCGATACTTGTTTGGAACCCTTGCATAGTCTTCAAACTTCGTGTAAAACTCCAAGACTCGCGAGGACCAATCAACACTCTTTTAAAACCTCGGGACATTTCCAGTCTGATGCAAGATTTTCTAGGACTCTCCCAGATGGATTTGGATCTCGTCAAAGCAATGCAGACATGCTTGAAACCCTGAAGACTAACACTCTCTAAGTAACTCTAGATTGTTTCAGGCTCATTTAAAACCTTACCATATTTTTGTACATGTACTATCATTTTTCGTCACGTTTCTTCAAACGTCCATTCTCAACCAGACGTCCTTTTGTATCGATGCCATTTCTCTGTTATTGTATCCAAATCGAACGCTGCTGTCTTGTCGCATGTTCAACCTGATAGATGAGAAACAAAGCGCGAAAAAAACACGTGTTAGGAAAGAAAAAAGGAAGAAAGGGTTGCTTCTGGAGAATGCTTGTTTTTGTATATCGACGTGAGCGACCCAGTTAACTTATTATCAGTTGGGAAAGGGAAGCTGGGACACCTTTGGTATAGCATTTGATACCGATTCGATTCGTATTTTGTCTTGAAAATTGCTTGCTCTCCCAACGCTCTTATACTCAAATATTATACGCGAAATTGGCAAGTGTCTCCCGCCTTAATGTTTCGTTTTTTCACGCAGCTGAACTGATCCGCGATGAAACGGAAACCAATTTGGTCGCTTTTCGCAGAACAATATACCTCACCATCAACAGTTCCCTGGATTACCAAGAATGCGCTCACAAGCTGCTGAAAATACAGATGAAACCTGGTCAAGAACTGGAGTTGTGTCATATGTTCCTCGACTGTTGCACGCAGCAGAGAACTTACGAGAAGTTTTTCGGTTTGCTGGCGCAGGTAAATTTCATTCAATGTGATACTGAAAGGTGCCAAGCAAAGTAAATCTTGACAATTTGGTGTCTCGAATTCCTCACAGGTTTGACTTGTAAAAACAGCGCACTTCAACTTTGAACTCGAACATAAACAGTTCTAATCCTGTTCATTATTATGAACTCGATCCGCGCAGCTTCTAGTAACTGACTTATTTGTCAACTTTCAGAGATTCTGTGAAATAAATCGGACGTACGTGGAGCCGTTGAAGCAAATTTTTGAAGATTCGTATCACACGATCCATAGGCTGGACACTAATAGACTTAGAAATGTTGCCAAGTTTTTTGCTCACCTTTTGTACTCCGACGCGTTACCGTGGTCCATTCTGTCCATCATTCGTCTGAACGAAGAAGACACAACGTCGTCTAGTCGAATTTTCATCAAAATATTGTTCCAAGAACTTTGCGAATTTATGGGATTGACCAATCTAAGAAATCGAATCGTGGACCCGTAAGCTCTAATAATGCTATCATAGTTACTCTTCAAAGACGTTGCTGAAATGGTCCTTCGATTTATAGTGTGTATTCGTGTGTTTCAGATCACTCGAAGAAGCATTTGCAGGCCTATTTCCTCGTGATAACCCGAAAAATGCGAGATTTAGCATCAATTTTTTCACCTCTATCGGATTAGGTGGCTTGACGTGAGTATGTAAAATACTGCGTTTCGATATCTACTGATGAGTTGATCTTGTGTGTAATGTTACTAAATACATTTTTTTATATCTTTGTTTCTTGATCCGCTAAATGTGTAATTATTGAGCTACACCAATAAATGATCTCGTCGTGATTTGTTGCATTTTGAAGAATGGAATTTGGTTGTTTTAGTTGAGAGTGCCATAATGCTGATGGAGGAACGAGAACTCGGCTGATAAAGGAGATCCCGTTGAACATTCCACCGCTCAAATCGCGATTTCGTAGTGGGAATCACGTCGACGTGGTACAGCGGCGTTACCGCTACTCAACAGGAATTCTTACAACGTTTTACCGCTAAAAATTGGTAGTACGTAGAGACACGGACCAACTTTACCCACAACATACGTAGAGGTGGAGACACACACGCTACCGCCGACGTACCACCACGAACTTTCATTAAGGGCAAAGTAGCTATCACCCATCTAGGTAACGTAGAGGTAAAATTTCCATGCACGTTTCTCTGGCGGTGACTGTACCGCTACATTGCGTGTGCGTAATTCATACGTGCCCCCGGTTTCCACAGTCATCGTACCGCGTACGCATACCTGTGTTTTCCATGTATTATACCACAATATTTCAAACATTAAAAAGATATTAAAATATTTTGTATTTCAATAATCTCTAAATAAAGGTGATTTTTCATAATACGAGTACATAATTAAAACCATGTTTAGAAATAAGAAAAAATTAAACATTTATACCGCAAAACAGGAACAGTAAAATACATCAAAATAATAAAAATCACATAGGAACAGAAAAATCACATCAAAATTATAAAAATCACATAGGAACAGAAAAATTATATCAAATGTAAAAAAAACAAAACACAGAGACAAGGAATTGAAAAATCACATCGAAATAGTAACAGATAAGGAACTGAAAAATCACATTGAAATAGTAACAAAGTGATACACATATATGGTAGGTATACTAGGGTAATAAACAAGAAAAGGTTATACAAAAACACTTTGAAATAAGTACGCGAATAAATTTCAATATACAAAAAAGCAATAGTAAAGGATGGACGTGGGTTTCCCCAAACAGGGAATACAAAAACCAAATAGATTAATTTTGGCCCCTCTAATCGCTAGAAAAAAAATTAGCAAGTTTACAGTAGATACATGCTAAGATAACGAATTAAAAGGGGGGGGGGAATTGGGTCAATTTGGAATGCGACAAATAAAGAAATGTGAAGATGAAAACGAGTTAATTCACAATATACGGCGGCGACAAATAAATGTAAAAACGAGAACGACAGACTACTCGCAGATGTTCTCTTCTGTCGAAAAGTTTAGCTTGTATTTCTATAAATGTACATAGGCACTAAAACTTGGATGTTCGCAAAGTTTGTAGCTTTGCATATTGAAAAAAGTGATCATTGTGTGGAATAATTTTCGGCCGTTTTTTGCTTTCCTAAGGATAGCAGTATTTTCATTTAAAAGTAGTATCCATGATCACCCTTTCAGTTTCCCCCTCCGCAGGTGATTTTGTAGCGCTCTCTAGTGCAGGTTTTCATGCCTATACTATATACCTTGATGCTAGACGCCCAGATGATTACGCAGGGTAATCAATTCCAAAATTATTTGAAAGGAAAGGGGCGAAGAGAACAGCGAACAAATCTTGAAAAATAAACATTGATAATTCAAATTCAGCATTTGAAATATGAGAGCTTTTAGCATTTCTAGAATCACCGTACTTTCATGAATGTTCTTCTTCTTCTTAAAAAAAAAAACAAAAAAAAACACGATGATAATCCACATACTTTTGAAATATTTGTAGTATAAAATATCTTACGAATCAAGAATCATAAGTGAGCGTTTACAAGACTAGTAAGACAATTGCTTCACTCGCCTTCAGCTCGCTCCGCAAACTTCTTACTCGTCATGTAAACACTCACTTACCAGGGGCAAAACTGTAGAGGGTGTGGAGATTGAACCCCCCCCCCCCCCCAATAATTCGGCAGTCGGCATATTTTGAAACTGTTCATTTGAATTTTCCATTTTCTAATAACGTTTGTTTGTTTATTTTTTTCAATTATGAAATATTTTGATTAAGAAATCGGCAAATTTTTGAATTAAAAAAAATTTGTGGGCGAACTTTGTTTTCAAAAAATGTGTCGACAATTTTTCTTCTCCACACCCCCCAAACTGAAAGTCGTTTCGCCTCTGTCACTTACGATCCTTCATGTGTAATACACCATGACTGTTTCATTAAAATTCTTGAAAATCCAACTGCCTAGTTGCCCCTGCAATCGGAGCGCTATGTTCTGAAGGCGTATCTGCCCTACTCGGACCTTTTTTCGCTGACGACGACCGTGATTTGTTGTGAACGGATGTTTTTAGCGTTTTACTTGGAGTCTGATGATACCGTATCCGTGTGCTGTTTGTATTTCGAATCCACTCGTGGACGGCGTGTTCACTACCTACATAATCTACAATTAACAAGGAACACATTCTTTAATTTTGCTCCATAATCTTCAAACACACATCTACAGGCGCCGACTTATGGAAAATACTGGGGGGAGGGCGGGATTAATCGAAGAGCGATTTTTTCTTTGATTATTTTATTGAGACGCATCTCATATTTCGGTATTGTCGATTTTATTCTTATTCGTTTTCTCTTTTTTGTTAAATTCAAAAACCAATGATTAAATTTGTTGTACTTTTTCCATAGGACCGTGGTGTTTTTGCCCGAGCTAATTGGACTCATAAGGGGAAAGACCGAAGACCCGCAAGCGATAACGTGCTGGAGCATAAATCGAATTTCGATAAATAGCAAGTAGTGTCGAACTAGGTACTCTGTTAGGTGTTCATAGCGTGCTCGGAACAGAGTTCTGTTGTGAACTTGTAGACTCGTACCCAAGGACCTACCGATGAGTTTTCCTGGGGGGGGGGGGGGTGAAAGTCCCAACTGATTCAATTCAAAATTACCAAGTATTAAAACAAAAAACTATTGACTTGGTGGATGTTTTGAACTCTACCGTTTATCATACATGGTTCAATCGAGATATAAGCGATTTGCCGACTTTTTTTATTGTATCACTGGCCGAATAAAAAATGTGATTGTTCGATTCGCCAACTAGCATAAGTTTGGCCCATTTTCCCAACTCTACAAACTGATAGAGGGCGGTCCCCCTCTCCCTATTCGCTACGCCCCTGTTTGTATCCCACGTTTCATTGTTCTAATAGGGATGTATTAATTGATTAAAGATATGGTATAGGTATCAAGTCAAAAACATCCCAAAAACACTAAGCTACAAAGCAGCTGGTTATTTTTGAAAAATGTCATTAACATGCAATACTTTACGATCCTGCGTAATAACCGAATAAGTCGAAAATAACAATTTTTCAGTATGGCGAGTTGAAGATATGATATCCACATAATTTCCTTTGGATTGATAAAACATTTCTAACAGTGTTAGCATGTGTAAAAAATTGAAATACTCTACCGTGTATTATTTAACTGGAAATGGAATTCATTTCAGACCATCACTGAGGGTTCATGAAGTGACAGGTAAAAGCCTTGTGATCATTATTAGGACAAGTCATGCACCAATCAGGTCATTGGGTATGAGTCCCCTCAACCTTCTACCCAGTCTATCACTAATTCGATGTGTCTCCTTTGCTCCAGACGGTTGATAACTGGAAATGGAATTTATTGGACCACTAGAAAGAGTTCATGGCATAATAGGCAAAAGTTTTTCAAGATGTGTTTGAGCCAGTGAGCCACAAACTGATCACATTATGAGTATTCAACTTCTGGCTCTTGTCACCAATCTACCCCTGATCCACAGTATTTACCTCTGGTTCATCAGCTACATCATGTAACTGTATCTCTAGACCGGGCTTCGTTTCCAATTCACGACGCTTTTTACTACACCAAGTAATAAACTGGATTGTATCTATGCTAAAAGGCAGGGAGATCCGGATAACATACCAACAAGAACGGATCCATGCAACTACCATCAGGGGCTGCCCACAAGGGGGAGTACCCTCTCCCCTACTGTGGAGCCTGGTGGTGGACAGCTTGCTGGAGGAGTTAAATGGGCAAAAAATATACACACAGGGCTACGCTGACGATTTGGTTGTGGTGGTAACCGGCAAATTTCCGGGAACCATCGCGGAGATAACGCAGTGGGGACTCCGATGTGTGGAAAAATGGTGTGCGAAAAAGGGATTATCGATAAACCCGGACAAAACGGAGATCATTCTATTCACTCGTAAAAGGAAAAGGCAAGGAGTTGATCAAGGTGCAATACAAGGGAAGACCGTTAGCCCTCACAGGAAAGGTGAAGCACTTAGGAGTATATCTTGATGAAAAACTCTCCTGGAGGGATCACGTTTCAGATAAAATACAAAAAGGGATTGAGGCTCTTTGGGCTTGCCGCACCTATGTCGGCAGGACCTGGGGACTCTCTCCCAAAATGATGCACTGGATATATACCGGTGTAATACGCCCCAGAATCACATATGCGGCCATTGTGTGGTGGGGCCGGGTCCACCTGACCAATGTCAGAGAGGAACTAGACCACCTGCAAAGGCTCGCGTGCGTGATGACAACGGGGGCAATGAGTACGGTGCCGACAAAGGCACTAGAAAGGCTCCTGAACTTGCCACCACTTCACACTGCTATAGAAGCAGCGGCGATAATGGGGGCTTATCGTCTGGGTCAACCAAACCTTCGGGATTTCAGTTTGCTAGTGTCGGTGCGGGTGTGTAGCGTCAAAAGTGTTCTCTACATTTCATTCCATATCCCAATACAAGCCGAGGAGTCTATGGGATACTTTACATTCTACTAATTGTCACAAAATATAACTTTTACACTTTTTCCCCACGTGCCAGGAAAGGAAAGAGAGAGACCGAGAATTTGTTTAAACAAACGTTGATGAAATTTCAAGCTGATAACAAGTTGTAGTTAACTAGGTACTTGCCTTTCTCCTGGCGGCGGCTTTGATGTTTTTGAGCTAATCCGCAAAAACGTAAAAAATGTCCATATAAGCGCAATGCAAACAAAGGAGTTCAGCGATAGCAGCGCGCTGGCATGACGGCAGAACGCGGAAACGCGCTAGTCGTCTAACTTGGTGTATCTAATATCTATATGACTTTGGTTCCGCCAGCGGTGCAAATTAGTAGGTAAGTCAACTTACTCGGTTAATACAGAGCATCCTAGCTAACACCAGTAAAAATGAATACAAACATAACGCAATTAGGGAGAAAATAGTAAAATACGATTGTGAGTTGGCAGTGCGAGCTGAAGGTGAGGGCTATAACACAAGAGTTTGTTACATTTCATTTCCTCCCGAGTTGCGTACAATATTTTCAACTTTCAAGTGCAAAATTATGAGGAACCTATGAGCAACAGTGAAGTAATGAGGAACTTTCCAAGTAGGTGTGAGAAAAAAAATATAATTTTTATTATTATTCTTCGCATTCATTCGGGAATTGGTTGCTTTTCTCTAGATGCAGTTATTAAACAGATTAGCAGAAAAATTATATTTTTCACAAAACTTAATCCATCATCTAAGAAAACAAATATCAAAATCAACAGTTAAGTATCTTTCATTACTAGCAAGTAATATCATTGTACTTGAAATTCATGAATCTTTACAAGAACTGCTTATTCTTGAGACAGTTACATTGGTCACAGTAAAATTAACTTAATTCACTGAAAAACTGGCTGACTGGAAATGATGTCTGTGGTGAAGTAGAAAACGTAAAAATATCACAAATTCAAATGACTAACACAGAATCAAATTACATATTACACAGGATATGATATCAAGTTGGATGACGTTTTCGGGAAGTACATGTAAGTATATATGTAAATGCAGACAAGAAATTCAGCAAGCCGCTTAGAATTTTGACAACATTCGATAAAATTAAATAATAAAGAAGCTAAGTTTGGTGATTAGCGAATGGTGTTACAATTCAACAACAGAAGAGATCACAATAAAACACGAAAAATCGTACGTTGAAAGGACTTGTTAATTATACGATAATTAAAATAATTATGTTATGAAACCGAGGATATTTACATGGTATACACTAGCCTTAATTTGCATAGTTTGCGCTGGTATGTGCTATAAACAACCGATTCGAACAGTCTTCAGTTGCGGTAGAACAATTTACAATTACTAAACTTAGTTGCATAAAAATCCTCAAGAACGATGGTGTTACTGCAATCAAAAAAATCAATCACAGAATCACGCAAATTTCAAGAGAGAAACTCAAATCAAATCTGGTACATATTAATTGCAACATTCATAGTAACTGGTCAATCTTTTCAACTTCACGCTCGTGAAATACGTAATCTTGCTCAGGTGTTATATAATAGCATAGAGAAAAAAATATCCAGTCGATATAGCTGCCGGAATCGAAACAGTGAAAACCAACATCCAGAACAGTCTTGACGACAACCCTGATACACAAGCGCTATATATGCACGCTGCATTCGGAGACAAAACCATTTTCCAGGCGGGAGACCAACTTTCTAGTCATAGTCATGACTACATTCGCGTTTGCAAATTAATAACGCGTCTTGATCGTCTTCTCCGGTTTCGTTGGTTACCCTGTTCAACTTAGACAAGCCTTCGGTAAAACCGCACTGACTAAAACTGCAATCAGGTATTACAGAAGCATGTCAGCAATGAAGTAATATCGGTGGTATTCAAGGGAGTTTGGTTAAAATGCAATTTCTTACACAACTTCTGTTTCGTTGTCATCTTCCTCAGGAACACAGAAATATGGATTTTCGGATGCCGGTCTAAACTTGTAACCGGTAAGTACGAAAAATGCGAATGTAGCGATTTCTCGAAACATTTCGTCCAACCAAGTGTACTGAAACGGAACTGTCATCTAAGAACATTCAAGAAAAACATTAGAAATGGAACCGAAAATCAGACGCTTGTTGTTTCACAAATCTCTTATTAATTGCAGGATTGACAACTTGACGAACATAATCACCTTCAAGAGATAGATGATGATTCTAGTAAAATAGATGTAACACACGATCATGACATAGAAATGCCTGAAGAGCTTGAGTTTCCTCAGGTTGATAGCAGCCTTTCCATCCGTGTGGGAGGCATCCTGCAGATGTTTTATAGACCTGAAAATGCGATCAGATTCATAATTTCTGTCAATGACATGAAAGAATATACAGAAAGGAAACAGTACTCCAAGATACACCTACCAAATAATCGGGAACAGAATGGCAAAACAACAAATTAAATCAACGAACGTGAAGACATCCAACCACATTCGGTGCTCCACGTCTCCTTCCTCAGATTCCTCGATAATTATCTCAGCTACGTTTGCGAAAACCTGATTGTAGAAACAGTAACCAGTATTAAACACAGATTTTACTTTATTTTTGGTCCCTCGTCAAATCATAAGCTATATATTTCATTTTTCTCTGTTTATCCTTTTTTCGCAGCCTTCAGTGTTATCCTCTCTTGATAACTGTATGGAATAGTTCCTGTGCTAAGCCCCTATTCATTCTAACTCATCGTTTCGTCAAAATCGAAAAACTGATTTAATTTCGCCCTCAATTTCATATCATTATTATCACTAGCAGTGGTATAGAGCACCGTCCGGAAATTCAAAGCCAACACCAACTCACGCATATATTAAGAACGCTGCCGCATTTTAAACGCATCTTATCTCGAACTGATAACTCAAAACGGATACGCAAGCTAGCTGACCCCTACGGGCAGTATCACACTTAATTCAGTTCTGTTATTTTAATTGTAAAATACTGTCGCGGCGTTCGCTCTGCTCGGAATAGAGTCTGATTTTTCGAGTCTTCTGTGTAGAAGACCTCGAAACTATTCGCCAGTCTTATCTTTGTACAAATATTCAATAAAAGTTTACAAAGTGTGACTTATAACTCGAAAAATCATTTCTAATGGCAACCGAGAAAGCAGATGAAACGATGGTGTTGGAAAATATTCGAGTCAAGGCTCGTTTCGAGAAATGCAGTACCGATCAGGGGGACACGTCACGGCGGTCAGAGCCATAAAGAAAATTGGTGACGTGAGTTTTTATACTTTTCCTAATGAACTGGTTCCGGACTCCAGACACACCGAACTCATACAACATCTTATCGTCGCAAGAATCAATAAGGGCTTAACCCAGGTTGGCCAAATGAGGTGTTTTTAAATTACCATGACGCCGGATCTCGTGGCAGGGATACAGAATTCAATTTTGTATCTAAAGATGTTTATTTAGAAGAAGTCAGTCGGTGATCCCCCCCTTCGGTCCAACCCCTTCTCGAATCCTCTCACATAGAAACGCTTGTTAAAATTTTATCGAAACCTGAGGTGTCAGCCTCTCGCATCAAGAAAACTTTTGTGTTACAGGACGTTCAGGGAAGATCGCAAAACGCGACAGAATGGTGGCGAAAATTTTAGAGGGAATATGAAAGCAATAAGACTTCGGATTTGAAAAAGCAAATACAACTGACTCATATTATATTAATGAACGATGAGCAACGTTTTCTGCAAGAATATTCCAGCGAAATTTCGCATCATTCCGAGTATTTTCTCAATAGTCTACACAACTTGTACGGGTGTAGTTCCCGCATTTTATTTCTACTTTTTACATACAGCCGATAATTCAGTAATATACTCCAAGTAACTCACTTGTAACGGTATAACAATCATGAACACTCTTTTATCCTTCGGGGACAGAATATGTTTTATAAACGTAAATCCAGTACCAATCAGTATGATGGTTATAAACAACACCGATCCCTTCAGCCTGTGCATAGAAAGTTACCTCATTATTTTTAGTTAGAAAACCAGTCTTAGCATATACGGTACCCTCGCATCCGTGGTTCAGCTACGCGAATCCGAACAAGAACACGCGGTATGAATATAACGTAATACGTACAAGTGGGTCACGTAATACAAAATTGCCCAAGTAGGTTCGTGCTCGCCTATCATTGCGATGTAGTGATAGTTAATTCCGTGGAACAGCAGTGCCATGGACTTCAGTAACACCAAAGTGCCCATCAAATAATGTATTTTATAAACCGGGTGCCTAACAACAATTCAACAGTTAGTTCAAGAGCAGAATGATGTTCACGAATGGGCGACTGAAAATTATTAATCACTAACTGATAAACCGTAATACCACCTACACCAAACACACCTACTCTTTACGAGGATGTACATCCAGAACAACGCCGCAAGAAAAAATATGATTGACATCATGAAATACAGCGCCGGTAGAGGCATATCGCCAGCTGACAGAAAGCTACCGACATTGTGCTCCACTATGTTCATCTAAATAATTAAATTTGTAACATATAGCAATATTTTCATTATAGGAGAAAAAATTCACGATGAAAATTCAGAAACTCACGGAAAAAGAATAAGACATATACGGGTCATCTTCGTAGTTCGCACAACTGTGAAAGAATAATTCGTATAAACCTTCTTCGCGCTCGGTAGGAATATAAATGGCAAACTAAAAACAAGCAAAAATGAATCCAAGTTCCATTTGAATGTTAGGTAGCAATTAATAAGAAAATACTTTACTCGAGTTGTATATCCGTCCTTTTCAGATTTGATGGTATGTAAATTTAATTTCACGCAAGAAGCCCCTTCAAATTCACTTTGACTAGACTGTTGGAGAGAAGTTTCACTGAACAAAGAAACAGGTAACGATTCCGGATGTTCATAAATACGTAAATATACTACGGAAGACTGATTGCTACAGTTTATTCTGAGTCTGGGAACATTCATAAGATTCATAGGTAATTATATTCAGAGAAATTTAACGAATGCCATACATTTATTACTCTGAAATCAACTCACAAGCTTTCTTTCAAGTCCATGATGAAGAATATAATACCGTCTTTGGGGTGTTGTAGTTTCTCATCGTCTTTCAGCAAACACTTTTTTTGTGCGAAGGTTTCCATTTGTTGGTTTTCAGCGTTATTCAAGATTTTCTCTAACGTGAATCCAAACTGTAACGCAAATAGAATAATGGTGTATCAAGTATCCAGACTGATTTCCACTCGAATTCAAAATGATATCTTACCACTACGTCACTATTTTGATTCTGATACGAATTAAAAATGAAATGTTCCATTGTGATATTCAGATAACCGCCTTTATTGAATCCGAAGGAAGTTAATGAAATGAAACTCCTACTATCATCCTGCAAACAATATATCTATCAGTAGGCAACCAATTTGACTCATATGAAGTGGAATATTGAAGAACATGAACACTTACGTTGATTTTCAGCTTATGCTTCCGGCCCTGACACAATGTCAGTAACATAAAATACAGGTACAGGTATTGTTTATTCATTTTCACAACGATTGTGTTTCGTGCATGTAAAATGATCTGATGGTTTGATTACGAGGCCTAAACTTACCGAACTTCAAATATCAAGAAGCCGATTGATGAATTAATATAAGAGCCGTCGGTACGACGTAGAACGCGATGAAATAGAACAGCAACCATAAACTATGGTAAGTGATTGTGATTCAAACGAAATTTATAAAATATGAAAGTAATTACTGATATACACAGCAGACATCACATAAAAATTATCAAAATAATAATTATACCTAATCACAAAATCAAAAGCAGATCATCCCTCCTCCGCCTCGACAATCTATCGACCAAGCTTCAAGCTTTCCACCCAAGATTACTAGAACGAGAAGGGTGACCGGATGTGTAAAGCGCAAGGACTTCAATGACGTCACTGCAGTGCAGGCTACGAGGGAAAATTTTGAGTGATTTTAGCTACACTGCGTGTTGAAAAAGGCTTACTTAGACCATCTAGTATTATTTAACATACTAGATGGTCTAAGGAAAAAGGCTGAGACTGTGAAGACTCTTTTCGATGACGAACTCACGGAAAAATACCCTGTTGTCCGTTGCCTATGTGCCCCTTACAAGTAGGTCGTCGTATCAGCCTTATTTATTGATAGTATGCCAATGATTGCTCACCATTTCAGGAATAATTATACTTTTTACCGGTGATACTTGAATTTAATAATATTCCGAAGGATTGTTTCGCAAATTATTGTTCGTCGAATTAACTGCAAATACAATAGAAATTTTCTCATTTCAAGAGAATCTCCAGAAGTTCATGGAAAGGATTCAACATTTCATACAAATTTTCGCTTTTTTCTTTCATTTCCATAGCCAGACGGTCTAAAACTTTGTAAAATTCGGATCTATATAGAACTGGTAAAAGCTGTTTTTTGAACTCTGCTTCCCAATCAATATCAAATTTTTTTTTGCAACAATTGCAGCGGCATGTATTAATGTATTAAAGTTTCTAACTCGTTTTTACTTTCTCAAATAAGACTGGGAAATTTTCTTGATAAGTTGACTAGAAAATTTTTGCGAAGCATTTTCCAATAGGAACGGACTTTTTGGTCACCTTGTATGTGACAGAAATCTTTCGAATGGCTTAGTTACTTCTTCTATTTTATTCCTTCTCCATTTTTCTACTTTTCTCATTCCTTTTTCCTTCATTTAAAAAAAAATTTTTTGTTTGTTTTTTTGTCTGAAAATTCAAAATTTTGCCACCCTAAAATGTTGCCGCTTTAGGCAGCTGCCTAGGTTGCCTAACAGTAAAAACGCCTTGTATGAGCCCAGAATCTTATCGACGCGGTACAGATAAACTCCCCTGCGTTGAGATAAATGCATAAAATTTGTTTTCGTAATTAGGTAGAAAAGTGGAGTAAAGATTGTAGATTCCGAATTTTGAAACCAATTTTGTTTATATTTATAAATACATTTTTTACACGCAAAAAGGACGTTACTTATTGAATGCCCCTTGTAATTCATTTTGGATAATGGTGTGGTGGGACGTAAGACGATGCATGAGGCCAAAGTGGCCCCTATGACGTCGCATCCCCGGTCTCGAAAACTACCTTTTCGAGTATCGCATCAGTGATCAGAGATGATTTGGATAATAAACCTAAACTTACACTTTTCACTTTAATTTGTCAAAGATGTTAGAAAATAAGGTATTATTCTTTAGAGAGATATACGAATGATCGAATAAGTGAAAAAAATAAGTCGCTGAAAAATGTGTTACGAAAAAATATATAGCACACAAAAATAAAAGGTTTCACACGCAAATCGAGAACCTACCAAAAAAGAAAAACCTAAACGCAAACATGATAAAATTTGCACGAAATAAAAATATATTGAACGAAATCGGTACAGTAACACTTGCACAGAGTTAGCGTGATCAGTGTCGGATCTATTGGGGGGGGGGGGTGTCGGACAGGCCCTTCGGGCCGATGAAGAAAAAACCGCTTGAGTTTTGAATTCTTCTGTTTTTGAGTATCTGCAGCACTACAGTCTACAATGTTCATTTTGAAACGATTTAATCACATTATGAAACTCGTCTTTAGAAACTATTTAAAATGAGATCCACCTCAGTTTTTTAGGGGGCGGAGGTGGAACAAGTTTTATTTTCAAAACACCCTCCCTGGAAAATTTCTAGATCCACCACTGAGCGTGATATAGTAAATATAATGCAGCTGGACACTTTCGACCTCTGTACTGCTTGAACTGTAAAAGTTGACTAGAACGAAAAAGTGAGACTAAGCAGGCACAAGATGATAAAGATGATAATGTAAATAATACACTACACAACAATTTGAAATTTTTTTAAAAACAATGGCATGAGAATACATGATTCTATATGTACTTTCAACGAGGAATTTAGTGCCGATGTTAATTTTTTGATTATAGTTCATAGATTTTTCCTACCATGCAAATCTTAGTATCATCAAGATGATAGTACTGATCAAACAACTATACGCGTGCAGTATTGTTATCAGTATCAGTGTAGCTATTCCTGCCCGACAAAAAGGAATAAAACGTGAATATTTTAATTTTGAATATGGAGAACGAGAGGTTCTTGAGAAAAATGGATAACGCCATCGTATTCAGCATTCAAGATACAGCTAAGATCACATCATCTCATCCCATTGTTTTTTATGTTGTTGTGCAGTGTAAATTCATGTACAATATGAGTACATGTTGAAAGTTGAAACTGGATGTGGCTCGAGTACTGACCAATAAATTTTTCAATTTCTATTCGATTGCGTTCCATGTATTTTTATTTCGTGCAGACATAATCATATTTGCATTTTTTCTTAATTTTTTTTTTGGTATTACCGCAATTTTGTGCAAAATCCTTTTTTTTTTTTGCGTGCTGATAAATGCATGCCATATATTTCCTTCCTCTTTTGCCTCATTTTGCATATTATACTGTTTTATTAAGGCTGTATTCTTCCAGAACGTAAACAATGAAACGGCGTCGCCCCGAATGACATTCGGTCATGTGTCGTTTTTCGTATTTGACTACGGCAACCTGCTACAAGATGATTTGAAAGTGAACGCGTTCGATTGTTGTTCGTTGACGGACGGATACCAGCCTCTCTCCCCGCTACGTTTCAAAAGCCAAAGAGCGAACGCCGCGCGTAACATGTGTAAATAGCATGTATGTGTGTATGTATTGGTAAACTCGTTTTATGAAGTGAACCGGCTGGGTTCACCAGCTCTGTCGCATCTCAGTTCTCATTTATTTTGTGTTTGAAAGAAAATTGTGAGCCGGCGGAACGGCTGAAGTTAGTTTCCTGTTTTTTGCGGAGCGTTTCTGTTGGGCCGTAAGAAATTTGTTTAGTGAAGGCAATAAAAAATAAGAACTGTTTTCATATAATTTCAGTTTTTTGTGAAAAAAATTTTCTCCGGATTTCGAATGCTGAAATAGAACTCTATAGACACAAATAGAGGAGGTGACAAATCTTGTGAAAGCTCCTCAAAAACTCATGAAAAAACGGCATGATAGAGCGGTAAATCGCTATCAACATATTGAAACAAAAGCAAAAAGTTTACGAGGTGGCTTCGCCCCCCCCCCAACCCCAGCAAGCCATTTCTGGTTCCTCGCGAACCGTCTCCCTTTCTCAAAAGAAAATGTATGTGGTTTTGACATTTCTGGTCTTTCCTTATAGGTCTACTACAAATCCACTTTCTGTCTAGTTAAAACAATTTCCGCTGACCTGAAATCACTTATCCCCCCCCCCTGGCCTAAAGGTTCACTCAGGTCAGATCTACTGGATAAGCCTCCAGCAGAACCTGTCCCTCATTAATTAGCCTGAAAAGTTGACTAAATCGCCCACTACGGAGAAATTTCATTTCTTTTTGGTGCTCCTACCTGCCACTCTACCCATGTTTCTCTGATGGTGATGGGGGGGGGGGGGGGTGCAAGAAACAGAATTGAAGAGATTTTCAGACTCAATGATGGAGATGGAGTCAGTTACTGGGCCAACAACACCGCTGCCGCTCTGTTTTAGCGGGTATAAAGGGAGGTGTAGATCAGTGCCGATGAGCAGGGATGAGAAGCTTATTGAAAAAACTTCTCCTCCGACTTCTGGCTTCCATAATTTTAAAAAGCTTCCAGCTTCTGACTTCTTTCAATTTTGTAATTTAAAAACTTCCGGCTTCTGGCTTCTGTTATTTCAAAAAACTTCCAGCTTCCGACTTCTAGCTCCCGAAATTTCACTTTATTTCACCTCTAGCATCTTTTAAGCCCCCCTCCCACCTCTTCCAAAATAATAAGAAGCACAAAACAAGTTTAAATGAAATAATCTATTTAGACTTTGAAGCAACGAGTTTAAGAGCTCTTTTCTTATAAACAATGACTGACAAGTTAGGCCAAATGCTGACTCTGAGTTGGAACTTGGAAGTCAGAAAGAAGCCGATAAACAAAAGACTTCTCTTCCAGCGTCTGGCTTCCGACTGGAATTGGCTTCCGGCTACCGGCTTCTCGATTTGAGTCAGGATACATAAAAACTTCCGGCTTCCGGCTTCTGTTTCCAGCTTCTTTCACATCCCTGCCGATGAGGTAGAGAAAAATGATGGTACAAGTAGAAGGCGGCGAGCCGGCGCGAAGAGGGGTGGACCCCCCCCCAAATAATTTTGGAAGTTGGCAAACTTGTAAATGTAGACAACTAACCGGCAAATTCTCGCGCACGTGTGTTAACCAAAATTCTGGAAGCTCTAAAAGCTTAACAATTTGCTAAAGGAACAAGTTGATTGAACCGTTTCCTTTAGAGCCTTCTGGTTTCGTGACTGGTGGAGTATTTTTGTGGCGATTGGGTTTCCATGACTGTCGATTCGTTTTTTGTATGAGCGGCGAGGGTTGAAATTAGGTTGGCGAACGAGAGGATCTCCAAATCCTTCCTGACGTCATAATTACGTTTCGAATCGGTAAGCTCCAGCCATAGTATGGAGAGCCTTGTTTTCCATACGTGTGAGTTTCTGCAAGTTAGACTCAGCGGCCACCCCCCAGATCATAAGACAGTAGGTTCACATAGGTTTTACTACTGAGTAATAAATCAGTCGTTTGGTTTCGAGGTTGATTAGAAACTTCCTTGTTCAATATCCAGTGGAGTTTGCGGAGTTTTTCGCTTACTAGTGTCTTCTTGTCAAAGATATGTGCACTTCGCTTAAGTTTCAAGTCTAAGGTGATTCTGAGGTAGTATTTGGCCAATTGGTGAAGAGGAATTTCGTCACTGCCAAAATAGACTGGATAGAAGAGATATTTATGACTGAGAGTGAATACAACGTGCTTAGATTTGGCTGCATTAACCTTTATACGCCATTTTTGACTCCAGAGGTCGTATCGATTTAGGCTTTGTTGTAATTTGTTGTTTGTTTCAGCGAAGGTGGTCGCTGTTGACAAAATAGCTGTATCGTCGGCAAACATAGCCATGGTAATACCTTTTGGGTTTGGAGCATCCGTCGTATATATATATAGTAGGTACAAAAGCGGTGACAAAACATTTCCCTGTGGAACCCCTACCTGGATAAGGAGCCAGGAGGAGACTTCACTGTTGTGAACTACCAGGAAGGACCAGTTGTTGAGAAAGGATTCCGAAAGGGTTGCGAGATTGGATGGAAGAGTGTCCCAAGACTCGAATCTGTGACTTGCGAGTACCCTCTTCAATTGGGTAGTCAACGAGTTGAATCTGATGGATTTATCAGCTGGGAAGCGCGTCCAAAGCCAGCGGTGCCTTGCTTCCCTTTTTTCAGTGACTAAGTCGCGTATTTTCATTGGAAAAGAAGGGAGAGCACTCTATTTCTTATTGAGAGGCTCAGGCCGGTGCGCAGAAATTATACAAAGGGGAAGGGGGGGGGTTGACCATATATTTCATGTTAGTTACGGGTTACGGTTACAAAGGGCAGTGACCGCCATAAATTAATATATTATCTACATATCAACAAAGGTCAATGGAGGGGGTTTGAACCCCTTGCGCAAGGGCCTGGGAGGCATTGACTCTGAGGCAGCAGATTGTAGTAGCAACGTGAATTTGTCAGCTTCACTTTCAAGGTCTACAGGGGATTTTAACCGAACACGAAGGTTGATCATTTCACCCAGTCCGTTTCGGGCGAGGTCAGACTGGGTCTCTTTGTCTTGCTCGTAACTGAGTCGTACAATGTTAGAAGGACTGGAAGGTGATCAGAGCTGAGGTTCTCTAGCGTGACAACCTCGGATTTCTGGAGAGGAACTCCACGTAGGATAAAGAAGTCCAAAACGTCGGGCTTTTGAGGGTGTCCGTTGGCCAATATATTGGGAGTACGAATCGATAGTATGTTTGCATTGAGACTTTAGGGACTTTGAAATATCCACTTTGGTCGCGCAGGCGAAGGATACATTCTCCCAGACTGCATTGGACTCACGCAATCTATCAACCACTTTAATCACTTTCGGAAAACGACTTTCGTAAGCCGCAGAGTAGGTCGGGCATCCTCGGTAGTTTACTGTGTGCTCACCATTACAATTCGTACACATGCGTGTCTTCTTGTTTTAGTTTTACAATTCAGAATGATTATTAGACTATTAAAATAATAAACTCTTTGAGATATTTTTCAATTCAATTTCTCAACTAGGGCCGAGGAATCCGTCATTTCAAACACTGTGTCTTGGCCGACAGCCTCTGGGCGCTACCGTCACCTTCCCTTGGTCACATCATAAAAAAACTGTCTGCGGTTCAAAACTGCTGAACTGCTTGAAGAAGGATCGAACCACTCGGCAGGTCTACCGTATAATTAAATACTGAATTATTGGCATTCCTACCATCCAAAGTTGAATACCTAAATACTAAAATCTGAGTTCCTACAATATTTGAGTCGGCATTGTCAAAACGAACTTTGTAATTTAGTCGGTATTTCTACCAAGTATGTAGTACAACCCCTCCAATTTTTTTTTCGCACCGGCCCTGGCGGGGGTGGTGAAATGAAGCATAGTAATGGTAAAAGTAAAAAGGGGAAGAGTGGGGTGAGGCAACTGAATGAGATAACGAGAAGTAAAACCTAACATACAGAAGCCTTTCACAAAGTGGCAGAAAAGTCAGACATACAAGTACATTTCCTGCTCCTCCCTGCTCCTAATCTTCAAACCATTTCCTTACAGATTTCCTTATAGTTATTATCCAATTTGAGCGGGGTGAATTTTAAATTCATTAGTTTTCATAGTGTTACATCATACCGTACGTGTTTAAGGCAATAAAATTAGAGTGGTATTAATTTTTTATTACAAGAATTTGTTTCACATTTTTGTAACATTTGTGAGGAGGCTTCTCTTGTTCCTTGTTCGCAGCACGAGCACAAATCATACAAAACTTGTTCTTCACAGTCAAATACATCACTTTCTTAGTTCAGTGCCCCAAGATGACATCCGATCCTCCTAGTGAATTATATTGCTTGCCATAAGATCTGTGACACCAGACGCTATAAAGTATTTGACAGAGGAGGTAAATTTGCGGCCGGTGTAATTGTCTTCAAGGTAGATGGTCCATTTCCCGAGTAAATTGTGCCAGCAATTAACAGCGGGTTGACATCCACAGCATTTGATTTCTGCTTGTCTGTACTGATGTATTTCACCTTGTGGCACTTGGTGCATTTGTACTGCAACTTGCTGTCTGACAAAAGCTCCATATCAAAAACCCACAACTGTCAAAAATATCCAAAATTGTTCGTGTTGATTCAGTTTTCAAAGCTGCTTCATGAAAAACGAGTAGTCTCTAAGACGACGTCCTTGTACCTGAAAGGGGGGCAATGGTGGCACTTCCGGCTGAGTACTGCTGAGTACTGACAACTGTTAACTGGTGAGCCATTACTGAGTCTGCTACGCGATCCGTCATGGCTTCAACTGCAGGCTGAGGCGACACCACGTTGTTAGAAGCAAGCTGCAGGTAACCTTCGGCACTGCTACATGGTTGGGGATCAGCAACCGGATTTCGCACCTGAAAGGAGAAGATGAAAACACTTGAAGTACTGTGAGATGGACATACCGGGTGTTTTTTCTAAATCCCACATCCCCTTTTTTATTTTGAACAGGTCAACGGATCGAATTCGGACAAAGTGTGATGGGCACATGGCAAAGTACGAGTATAGTTTCACTGCTGGGGGAAAAATTTTCTCTCCCCTTACAGGATGCTAGATCGTATTCTAATATTCTAAATGAGAAGCTATGTCTTTATGCACATCATTGGAAAGGTAATGTCGCCCGAAATACGAATCCATAGAAAAGATCAACATTTTAATCAATTTAGGGGAGAGTGTCTGGGAGCTAACCCCCCCCCCCCCCAAAAAAAAAATAATAAATAAATAAATAAATAAAAATCATTCATAATCACTATATTATTATGATACAGCAAACCAATTTTTGAAAATGGGCTTTTTGAGTACTGATTTATAACATTATATTTTTATCCTGATCTCACCATGCCTAGGGCAATAAAAATCTGAAGTTCAGAATCAAAGAAGTGCCATTCACACATGTTTGAATATTTCCAGTACAAATGTCTTCAGCACGTCGCCGGAAATATAGAATTACTCACCATACAAATTCGTGAAAAAATTTACTAATTCATCATTTTGAGGGGCCCAGGTGCTAATCCTCTCCCAAACAAGAAAATTAATCCAAATCCAATGAGTTATGACCTAGCAAACAAACTATTGAAAAGGAAGTTTTCGAGGTCGCTGATTTCAAATAGCGTTATCACGATTTGAGCTCTTCTTATTCATCAACATTGAAAAATTCAGAGCCAAAAATGGTGCCATACGGAAAATTTTTGATTTTTTCATTAAAATGACTACATGCCTATCGTTGGAGAGGTCATGAACTCTAAAACCCGAAAGCATGGAAACATTTACAAGTTCATCAATGTCGGGGGTCCAAGAGACCACAAACCGACCTAAATCCATAAGGCGATAAAATCCAAAAATGAAAGCTAAAAGGGAAGTCATTAACAAATTTTCGATTTTCTCATCGAAATGGCTTCATGCACATCGTTGGAGAGGTCACTACCCCCTAAATACATAAAGATATTTTTTGGGGGATGGGCTAAAGGGTCTGGACTGTCGCGTGGGTGACGCTATTGAGGCAGTCAAGTTAGGCCTCGCGCTTCAATATGCTTCGCGCCTTCAGATTAAGGGGACTAGGTGTTCCTTTCGAAATAATATTGGCTCAAGTCCATCGAGATGAAAATAATGCCCGGGGAAATTTTAATTCACTAGCTCTTCAAACCGCGCGCATGATCACCCTAGTCCCATGGCTCTCTATTCTGAAAAAATAATATCGATGGCTCCATATTCTCTACTGGATGAGAAAACTTCTAGCTGCGTGACCTATTGCTTTATTACAGACTGACCTGGCCGCGGGTGCGGAACGAGTTATAAGATTGGAGGTAGAGGGCAGATTTGCCAAATGAGCAGAAGGGTGTGGAGACAGGCAAGAGAAGGTTGGAGAAGAGAAAAGGTGGTAGAGAAAGGTGAGTGGAGGTCAAGAAGAATAAAGGAGTACCCCAGGTCCTCGCCACCATATCTCCCTTTTGAATACACTCTGGCTGTGGAAGAGAGGTCGAGAAGAGTGGAAGAACAGTTGAAGACAGGCGAAATGGGACATACTGACGAGTAGGGAAAAGGGCAGGTTCGAGATAAATGATGAAGACGGGAAAACAAAATCGACGAGCAGCACCGCCGCCTTTGGAAGAAATTTTTTTACTTTTGGCCCGTAAACTGGATAAACTTGATGACTCATCCTGCCATCTTCACTCTCACTCTAACAAGACACTTACTCGTATCTAACTCTACCTACACCCTTCACTTCTCCCCGCCAATATCACTCTTATCCAAATCCTCTCTTATTGGTAGAGGGGATACAGGGAGACGAAGTCTGGTAGTAGACAAGGGCGGGGGCAGATGGAGACAACTGAAAGCAGATCACTATGGCCTCTATTCTTGTAACCCTGTCTTGTTGGAAAGGAAAGCAAGAGAAGGGAGCTGAAGGAGAGTAAGCTATTACAAATCTCATTTTTGCAAAGAACGAGAAAAACAGAATGGGACAAGCCCTGTGAATACTCTAAGGGGTGCGACCCTGAGAATATTTCCTCCCTTTCCCCTCTTTCTCTGGAACCTGACATATGCCTTGCTAAAAAAATTTGGGTTAGGCCTCGTAAAGCCATGGACGGCCCTGAAAAGTAGCCTAAACCAGCTAAAATCCAACGAACCTCAAAAGTATTATGAAATGGCAAACACTATATAGAAAAGGGGTTTTCGAGGGCCCTGATAGCGAATGTGACAATTTTTCTGATTCAATCCCTTCAACAGCTTCAAAGTTCAACAATTATTACATCTAAAAGTGGTGCCATCCAAAAATTTCTGACTAGCTAACATAAAAATGATTTTATGCACTTCGTCCGAATGGTCACCACCTCCCAAACGCGGGTCTGTGAAAAAATATTCCACATTCATCAATTTGATGGAGCCTGTAGGCCTAAATCCGATCAATATTCATCCAGCATGCATCAAACAGTTATGAAATAGCAAACAAACTATGGAAAGGGAGTTTTCGGGGTCACAGATTTCGTTTCCCGACGCACCCTATTGTAGTGCTTTAAAACGCAAAATTCGGTTTCCTCTCCTCTTCCTCGAACTGTAAGTTCACCATAAAGCTCCATTTCATTCTTTCCTTTTGCCACTTTCAACAACTTCATATTTCTCCATCGCTGACTCTCTTGCTCTTTCTCCTCCTTCATGAAACTCTATTCTCTTTCTTTCCTTTCTTGTACATGACTATCCTCCTTTTCCTTCATCATTTCTGACCACCTCCTGTACTCCCTCTTTCTCCCCCTCCCCTGACAATCACCGTTAGAAAATAAAGGAACACTGTAAAATTAGATTGGAAACTCCGTCTCTTTCAGTTTCTTTCAACCGCCCTTGTCTCAAACTCATCATTTTGGGATGGAGATGGGAGAGGGCAGGGGCGGCATGAGATGCTGAGGGAGACAGAGACGGGGGAGGAGAGGGAATTTAATTTGTTCCCTCTTTCTTCCTTCCAGCACTCCATCAGCCCACTGTTCTTTCTCCTTGTCCGTCTCCACCTCAGAATTTCTGGAGGCAGCGAAAAAAGTAGAAGTGGACAAGAGATCATTGGCTCTTTAGAAAGTTTTTAGAAGTGTGAGCGAGGAAGTCTGGAGGATGCATCGGGGAATTTTTTCCAAAAGTCGGAGACAAGTTTATTATAGTGAAAAGATTCTGGAGGCCCTCCTCACCTCCTCCTACTATTCCAACGGGCTCCCAGTAATTACCTAGGCCCCAACCCAGATATTCTCTCTACGACCCTGAAGGTAGCAGTTTACTCTTCTGTTCCTAAACAAAGGGCTATTATTCTAGTTTTTCTCTATTCCATCCCCTCCCCCTCACAACTTTCGAAAGTCGAGCATGCCTACAATATGAAGAGATGATTCGACAACAGGTTTTTGTAAGTGTTGAACACAGTTAGGAGGCACATAATAAAGGAAATTAGCTAGCTTTGCCTACGTGGCCCAACCGCCGCAATTTCCTTGGTCCTCATTTTTCTGCAACTACTACCTCCCTATTATTCAGCAAGAGAGGACTAGGTCATGTTGATTTAGGAGCCACCAAAGCAGTTACTTTTTTGGCTTGGATTATGTAATAATGCCATCATTCGTGAGGCCACAAAGAAAGGCTCGAGGGCCGGGAAGGAGTGAAAAAAATGAAGGGGAGGTTTACAGAAATGAAAGCATGCCCGTAGAAGGAGACCCCTCCCCTTACCTTCAGTAGTTCGTCTTAAATGTTTGTAACAAGGAGGATATTCACAAACTGGGGCGATGAATACATATATTTAGCAAAACGCTGCACAACGTTTGCAGCCGTTTATGGATCTCCACAAGAATTTGGGGAACTGGGACAGTATAGTTACTGTAGCCCCCTGTCATGATGAGAAATTCACCTTCTGCAACTTCGAAGGCTTTTCCTAATCATGTCATAACGGCTGGTGGGACCTAGCCGTCTATCAGCCTACAATTGGTAGTTCAGACCTTGAGACACACGCGCCTTATTCCTCAGCGACGACTTCAAAATTCCTAGAATCCGCGACCGTACAAGCTACAAGCGTACAACAAAGCATAGACCCCGATTTGCACCTCCTGCCATTGGTCATAGCGTCAATTAGATCGAAAACTTTCAACAACTAATCGGCAAGCTCTCAAGTACGTCATCAAGTCCGTGCGGTAGTCTCACTCACACTCCGATCACCCGAAACCATCCACAGTCTGAATTTCTAAACGGCCGCACGCGGCTCTGACGTTTCAAAATCACCTTAGTTGAGAGAATCCCCATTCCACCAGTGGGTCGAACCTGAAACAGATCTTCGGCTTTATAAATTCAATACAAGGGCCGAATCGTCGGTCTTGATTCAGTCATGCTCTCTCCAAAAAGTTAGGTAGAGACTTCGTTCACGTTTCTCGCATCCAGATCTGGGACTTAGAAAATTAACGTAAAACTGATCTCATGTCGTGTTGTATGCTCTCAAAAAGCTTAGTGGCAACCTGTCGTATCGCTCACATAACTTAAAGCTTAAAGTGCTGTTAAAAGTATCAACTAATAAAATGTATTTAAACTAATCTGACTCGGCCAAGTCATTTGTCAAGCCGAGAATCTCTCATTAGGGGCTTGTTACCAACAAGCCCCTCGAGCCCCCGCTGTGGACTCTTCTGGTCATCGTCAATCTACTACACCAACCAGCAGAAGCCCAAAAAGCTCTCTGACCTCACGACACCATTTAATGTACATTGGTTGAACAAGTGGACAGAGGGAAGAAAACAGAAACTGAGAAAGACGGATTTGTGAGTGATACAACATACACGTTTATCATCAATCTCTGGGCAGCGAACACCAACGGGGTGGGGGCTGAAATTTCTATAGACACTACGTTTTTACAGACACAATAGTCACAGAAAGAAGCACTGAAATGAAGGGAGATGTGTGCCACAGACCGCACAACCCAGCAATTATGGCATTCCTGCCTTCAGTGAAGTTTCAACACGCAGGAATACTGTTACTTCTGCGACCCAACTAATAGTAACAGAAATGTTGGTGGAAAACCTTTGAATTCACTTACATGCAGTTAGTCACTGATGTACGCAGCTCGACTCTGTATGATCGATGAAGATGATGTAACCACTGCTGGTGGGTTACCCAACACATTCCCAGATGAAAATCATTTTCTGTGTGTTCTACAAGGATGGCAAAGGGCAGGTTGAAGAACACTTGACAAAGATGATTCTTGGGTAGGCTGGACAGTAGGTAAATGTACACTCAATGATGGTAATTCTTGGGTATCACAGAGTACACCTTTTCATGATGCTCCTGCGTGGCCATATTTCCAAATTTCCTTCTTTTTTCTCTTGGCTGACAAGTACAAGGTCTTACTTACGTTTGCTTTTCCCTCCTTTCAAATATCTGTTAGCAGCTTGTGGTATTCATATGAGGTGAATCATTCCCATTGATGGTTGAAACAACAGCAGGTGAAGCGACTGAATGTTCAGCGATGTTACTAGCAATCTGAAATAGGTAAAATGTTATCAAACTAAAAAGTGATCGTTTCATTGCACCGTGAGGGGAAACAAAAGTACTGCAACGATGGAATTATCAATTTTTGCATGAGAGTTTGTGTATGAGCTATGAGGAGCCCGTCACTGAAATTTGAATGAATGTATTGGTCACTAGTTACATACATTTATTTTTTGAACAGTTTCTGAAACCAACCGTGTGTTGATGTCAGAAGACACCTGCAGAAAAAATGATGTTAGAATACTGAAGGATAACTAGATACGAACCAGAGGCCTGCACGATGCCTTACGAATCGTAGGATGTTGATTATAATTACTTAGAAAACGATTACAACAATGCCAGGAAATGGAACTGTAATCGAATGGTAGTAGAAGAACAATGCCGCTGCCTAACTGGGTATATTGTTCGCATCATGGCATGGGTATCGTCATTTATTTTTTATCGCGTTATAGGATTTTGCAGTGCTATCTAGATAATTCGCAGAATGACGTTTTTACTTTATCATTTCTAATCTTCACGATGCCTAGGATGCCTGGAGGATCCATACTCGTTTCTAGGATGCTAGTTACAGACGATTACCGTTACCCGCTGCTACAGATACACTCAGTTACTTTCCTCGATGATTACGAGTACTGATTGGCATCGTTTCCTTCAATACTCACCGATTTTGTAACCGGTTACTTTTTACTTATTCGTGCAGGGCTCTGCTACTAGTTACATCACTTTTTATCAATACTATCAATGATAACTGCTGGGATATAATGATACTTACTTCGAGTTCTTGAGCAATGATTTCTTCCGGATGTTCTTGGTTCATGCTGGTTTTCGAAGAACGAAATACTACAAAAACAAGGTTACGGAGAAGACTAAAATTGAAACTGCGATACTACACGCGAACTGTAACTAAAATCCTTGATCTTTTTTTTCCGAAGAGGATCAACTTCAGTCTTTGCACTGCCGAATGCAGCAAAGAAATCAGTAAAAACCGATAAATTAAAAATGGAACATCAAAACGAGCACAGTTTTGAAACAATCACAACAGTCAAAATTCAAATTTCGAAATCGCACCCAAAGAAAAATAATCAGAAGCCGAAGCCGCTGTAGTGCTCAAAAACGAACGATGAAATTCGGTTTTCGCGTGAAAGAACGATATTTGCCAGTTTCATATTCATACTTGGCGCAAAACACACATTACGATCCTACAGAAAGAAGCAGTGAACTATAAGTGTACCCCCCGCAACGTACTTCGCCCATCTTTGTTGATGAAAATGTTGGTGAAGTACCATCACGCGCCGACTAATTGCGCCCTCAATTTTCAGTTTATTTCTTTGAAATTTGGAATGTACAATCCTGAAGCATGTACCTCGGTCTCTACGTTTTTTTTTCTTCTAATTTTTCATTTATACGTCGACAATCACCTGCCGCATACTGCCACATTCTGAACGCCATCACACAACAATGGTAGCGAATTTAGGAAAAAAAAAAACGTAGAGACCGACAATGAACCTTCGTGAACAACATATTCAAAATTCACATCAATCCATTCAGTATTCGCTTCGTAATTAGTCGGCAGCGGAGAGCATATTTCACACAATTTTCTTATCAGTATGTAAACAAAGAATACAGCCTTAAAACAAAAAAAAATAGAAGCTAAAAATACAACGTTTTAAACAAAAAATACTTTAAAACAGGTCTTTGGTTTAAAACATGTTTTTGTTTTTTTCTGGTGTTTAAAATATGTCTTAAACACTGTTTAAAACAAATATGTTTTAAACATAACAACTCTGCTCATTTTCATTTTTCACCCGCGCAGGTAATTTTGCAGCGCACTCTAGTGCAGGTTTAAATCCCAATGTGTAGTGAAGCATACCTGAACACATGACCTACGCTCCAGGCGCCAGTTATACTATGATTACGCGCATTTTTTAACACGGCGTCTTACGGGACACGGGAGTTCGTCATCTAGCTTTTATTATGTATGTCTGTGATTACAATCTTTGGATCTTTGCATGTTAGCCTGTTGGTTCTTGATGGTGATCAAATAATTATTATTTACTCTTTTACATTCTACATCTGCCATTATTTGGAATTATCATCCGCGCTTCCTCGTCCTCTTAACGTTTACCTCGGATCTCAATTTTCTAGAAATGTTCATAATCATTTCATCTTCGGTCAGTGGAATACGCGGATCAATACCGATTTTCCTCAGGTACAATCTTATCACCGTATTCGTGTTCTCCATCCTGACTTACTCTCCTAGTGAACCGACTTGCGGGTGTGGTCAACTCAGACGAACTCTCGGTTCGAAGGCGAAGAATGGAGTTTGTTTTAACCCTGACTTCCGAACTATCATCACCCAGGTAATGACCGCTGATATGGTGCTTATACGCGGAGGAAAGTATTCTGTAGGCACGAACAAGCCAGTTATCGTTGCCGATGGAGAAGCACCTGAACGAGAAATTCGTGTCAGTGACTTTTACATTGACAAATATGAAGTTAGTAACTCAGCTTTCGGCAAATTCGTCGCTGAAACAGGTTATAAGACCGATGCGGAGAAATACGGAGACTCATTCGTATTGTATTCGCTTATTAAAGATCTCAATTCGAAGAAGCTCATATCTGTGGTGGCCAGTGTCCCGTGGTGGCTGTCGATTAAAAACGCGAATTGGATGCATCCGGAAGGACCGGAATCATCGGTAGCAGGTAATCGCCGTGTGTTCATTGCATAGTTTTGGAAGTCAGTCTGTTATTTGATGTAGTCTTCCGTAGACAGGTGGAATCATCCCGTCATACACGTCAGCTGGTTTGATGCAATAACGTTCTGCCACTGGCTGGGGAAACGATTGCCTACCGAAGGTGAATGGGAGATCGCGTGCAAAGGCGGAAAGAACAAGCTGTTCTCATGGGGTGATAATTTGATGATGGAAGGACGACACAAGTAAGAGTTTACTAATCTTGTCCATTCAGAAAGTCTGCATTCCGTTATTTACTTATACCGTTTGTATTTCTAGAGCGAATATCTGGCAGGGTGTGTTTCCACTGAATAATACAGCGGAAGATGGTTTCGAGGGAACAGCGCCGGTTAACCAGTTTCGACAGAATAAGTACGGACTGTACAACATGATCGGTAATGTGTGGGAGTGGACTGGCGACTGGTGGTCAGTGCACCACTCTAATAAGAAACTGAATCCAGTAAGTAATGCAACTGGTGACGTCACAGAATTATTGATCTTGTAAATTGCGACATTACATTTATTTATGATAGGCAGGGCCGAAGAGTGGAACCAATAAAGTGAAGAAAGGAGGTTCGTTCATGTGTCATAAGGATTACTGTTATCGATATCGCTGCGCTGCCAGAAGTGAAAACACACCTGATACAACTGCCGGCAATGTTGGCTTCCGGTGTGCGAGATCAGAAGCGTAACCGAAGTTACGTCGTGTTCCAGTTACCACAGGGTACTTCATGTTCCTAAATGGATGCTATTCAGCAAAAGGGAACCAACCAAAATTTGTAAACCAAATGAATTCAAAATTGGGCCCCCGATTCAAAAATGTGTACTCACGTTGAAAAAAGCTTATCAATAAATGCTGTGTCATATAGTTTCTAGTACATGGCTCTTGAACTTCGAATCACGTGTTCTCAAAAAGCGGATTTTGCTAGTTGGTTCCCTGTCGTTGAATAGCGTCGATATATACTTACCTGAATTTGTGATCAAAACACATTCCTTGTCATTTGTATTGTAATTAATTTTAGAAGTGGAAATAAACGTTTTTGTTGGGTATCTGTCACATTCGCGACCATGCGGAGACAGGCTCGTAGTAAAAAGGCGAAATGGGCTTAGTTCTTCCTAGATTTCTTGTGAGCCATGGTTCTTGAGGTGGGGGGGGGGCAGTCAGTGTATGTCTGTTGTCCTGTTACATCCGCCATAGTTTAAGAATTCACGTTCTAGTCGTAAGGACTGCTGCCCCTCCTTTCGCGGTGGATAGAATTAAATAATTGAAGATTTTTCGGGGAGATTCTCATGGTGAAGAAATGTATTTAGGAGTTGAGTTAAGTGACCCAAAAGAAAGATGATTTGTGTAAACATGTTCTGTCAATTTTTAACGCCGAGTTCGAATTCGGTGTTCAAATTTGGCAGCGACGCTACGTTGCCGAGATACACTCGCAGATGTCAAATTCTGTCAAAATGGGTCAAAAAATGACGCCAGGTTAATTTTGACGACGGATTCGAATTCATCTCGAAAAATTGAGTAATCAGCCCCAGCGCCTACGTCGAGGCTCTCAGAAAATTTTTTCGCCCCGAAAAAGACGTAATGTATAGTATGGAGAAATTTTCAATTAAAGACTGTTTCCGACTCAATATCTTATGCCGAGTTTGAATTCGATGTTCCAATTTGGCGGCGACGCTCCGTTGCCGACGAACACGAATTTGAAAACACTTTTGTGTTAGCGCCTTCGACGCGTTGAATAAGCTACACATTGTGCACCAATTGACGTTTTCGAAATCTCGTTTTTCCTGGGGCGAACCGACAATTCGCGAATAATTCTGGAACGGAGACAGTTAGAGCAGTGCGGTTTAAAATTCTGGATAGAGGAGAAAATTCCGAGTAAAACGTGTTTTTCAATTTTTCTCCAACAGTCTCCAGTCATGAGTTTTTCGCCTTTAACCAGTTCGCCCCAGAGAAACGAAAATGCATATTGGTGCGAATTGTATTGCAGATGCAACCAATTTAAGGCGTTTCTATATTTATCAGAAATGCGGGAAACTGCCGAGATGTGGTCAAAAAGGGTCAAAAAATGACTCCAGCAAAGTTTTGACAACGGATTCGAATTCGTCCCGAGGAATTGAGTAATGAGCACCAGCGCCGACGCCGAAGCCCTCCGAAAATTTTTTTGCCCAAAAAAAAACATGATGTATAGTATGGAGAAATTTTGAAAATTTTCAAAAATCAAAACTTTTGAATTAAAGGCTGTTTCCTACTCCATTTTTCACGCCGAGTTCGAATTCGGTGTTCAAATTTGGCGGCGACGCTTCGTTGCCGAGAAACACGAATTTGAAAACATTTTTGTGTTAGCGCCTTCGACGCGTTCAATATGCTACATATTGTGCACCAATTGACGTTTTCGAAATCTCGTTTTTCCTGGGGCGAACCGACAATTCGCGAATAATTCTGGAACGGAGACAGTTAGAGCAGTGCGGTTTAAAATTCTGGATAGAGGAGAAAATTCCGAGTAAAACGTGTTTTTCAATTTTTCTCCAGCAGTCTCCAGTCATGAGTTTTTCGCCTTTAACCAGTTCGCCCCAGAGAAACGAAAATGCATATTGGTGCGAATTGTATTGCAGATGCAACCAATTTAAGGCGTTTCTATATTTATCAGAAATGCGGGAAACTGCCGAGATGTGGTCAAAAAGGGTCAAAAAATGACTCCAGCAAAGTTTTGACAACGGATTCGAATTCGTCCCGAGGAATTGAGTAATGAGCAACAGCGCCGACGCCAAAGCCCTCCGAAAATTTTTTTGCCCAAAAAAAAACATGATGTATAGTATGGAGAAATTTTGAAAATTTTCAAAAATCAAAACTTTTGAATTAAAGGCTGTTTCCTACTCCATTTTTCACGCCGAGTTCGAATTCGGTGTTCAAATTTGGCGGCGACGCTTCGTTGCCGAGAAACACGAATTTGAAAACATTTTTGTGTTAGCGCCTTCGACGCGTTCAATATGCTACATATTGTGCACCAATTGACGTTTTCGAAATCTCGTTTTTCCTGGGGCGAACCGACAATTCGCGAATAATTCTGGAACGGAGACAGTTAGAGCAGTGCGGTTTAAAATTCTGGATAGAGGAGAAAATTCCGAGTAAAACGTGTTTTTCAATTTTTCTCCAGCAGTCTCCAGTCATGAGTTTTTCGCCTTTAACCAGTTCGCCCCAGAGAAACGAAAATGCATATTGGTGCGAATTGTATTGCAGATGCAACCAATTTAAGGCGTTTCTATATTTATCAGAAATGCGGGAAACTGCCGAGATGTGGTCAAAAAGGGTCAAAAAATGACTCCAGCAAAGTTTTGACAACGGATTCGAATTCGTCCCGAGGAATTGAGTAATGAGCAACAGCGCCGACGCCAAAGCCCTCCGAAAATTTTTTTGCCCAAAAAAAAACATGATGTATAGTATGGAGAAATTTTGAAAATTTTCAAAAATCAAAACTTTTGAATTAAAGGCTGTTTCCTACTCCATTTTTCACGCCGAGTTCGAATTCGGTGTTCAAATTTGGCGGCGACGCTTCGTTGCCGAGAAACACGAATTTGAAAACATTTTTGTGTTAGCGCCTTCGACGCGTTCAATATGCTACATATTGTGCACCAATTGACGTTTTCGAAATCTCGTTTTTCCTGGGGCGAACCGACAATTCGCGAATAATTCTGGAACGGAGACAGTTAGAGCAGTGCGGTTTAAAATTCTGGATAGAGGAGAAAATTCCGAGTAAAACGTGTTTTTCAATTTTTCTCCAGCAGTCTCCAGTCATGAGTTTTTCGCCTTTAACCAGTTCGCCCCAGAGAAACGAAAATGCATATTGGTGCGAATTGTATTGCAGATGCAACCAATTTAAGGCGTTTCTATATTTATCAGAAATGCGGGAAACTGCCAAGATGTGGTCAAAAAGGGTCAAAAAATGACTCCAGCAAAGTTTTGACAACGGATTCGAATTCGTCCCGAGGAATTGAGTAATGAGCAACAGCGCCGACGCCGAAGCCCTCCGAAAATTTTTTTGCCCAAAAAAAAACATGATGTATAGTATGGAGAAATTTTGAAAATTTTCAAAAATCAAAACTTTTGAATTAAAGGCTGTTTCCTACTCCATTTTTCACGCCGAGTTCGAATTCGGTGTTCAAATTTGGCGGCGACGCTTCGTTGCCGAGAAACACGAATTTGAAAACATTTTTGTGTTAGCGCCTTCGACGCGTTCAATATGCTACATATTGTGCACCAATTGACGTTTTCGAAATCTCGTTTTTCCTGGGGCGAACCGACAATTCGCGAATAATTCTGGAACGGAGACAGTTAGAGCAGTGCGGTTTAAAATTCTGGATAGAGGAGAAAATTCCGAGTAAAACGTGTTTTTCAATTTTTCTCCAGCAGTCTCCAGTCATGAGTTTTTCGCCTTTAACCAGTTCGCCCCAGAGAAACGAAAATGCATATTGGTGCGAATTGTATTGCAGATGCAACCAATTTAAGGCGTTTCTATATTTATCAGAAATGCGGGAAACTGCCGAGATGTGGTCAAAAAGGGTCAAAAAATGACTCCAGCAAAGTTTTGACAACGGATTCGAATTCGTCCCGAGGAATTGAGTAATGAGCAACAGCGCCGACGCCAAAGCCCTCCGAAAATTTTTTTGCCCAAAAAAAAACATGATGTATAGTATGGAGAAATTTTGAAAATTTTCAAAAATCAAAACTTTTGAATTAAAGGCTGTTTCCTACTCCATTTTTCACGCCGAGTTCGAATTCGGTGTTCAAATTTGGCGGCGACGCTTCGTTGCCGAGAAACACGAATTTGAAAACATTTTTGTGTTAGCGCCTTCGACGCGTTCAATATGCTACATATTGTGCACCAATTGACGTTTTCGAAATCTCGTTTTTCCTGGGGCGAACCGACAATTCGCGAATAATTCTGGAACGGAGACAGTTAGAGCAGTGCGGTTTAAAATTCTGGATAGAGGAGAAAATTCCGAGTAAAACGTGTTTTTCAATTTTTCTCCAGCAGTCTCCAGTCATGAGTTTTTCGCCTTTAACCAGTTCGCCCCAGAGAAACGAAAATGCATATTGGTGCGAATTGTATTGCAGATGCAACCAATTTAAGGCGTTTCTATATTTATCAGAAATGCGGGAAACTGCCAAGATGTGGTCAAAAAGGGTCAAAAAATGACTCCAGCAAAGTTTTGACAACGGATTCGAATTCGTCCCGAGGAATTGAGTAATGAGCAACAGCGCCGACGCCGAAGCCCTCCGAAAATTTTTTTGCCCAAAAAAAAACATGATGTATAGTATGGAGAAATTTTGAAAATTTTCAAAAATCAAAACTTTTGAATTAAAGGCTGTTTCCTACTCCATTTTTCACGCCGAGTTCGAATTCGGTGTTCAAATTTGGCGGCGACGCTTCGTTGCCGAGAAACACGAATTTGAAAACATTTTTGTGTTAGCGCCTTCGACGCGTTCAATATGCTACATATTGTGCACCAATTGACGTTTTCGAAATCTCGTTTTTCCTGGGGCGAACCGACAATTCGCGAATAATTCTGGAACGGAGACAGTTAGAGCAGTGCGGTTTAAAATTCTGGATAGAGGAGAAAATTCCGAGTAAAACGTGTTTTTCAATTTTTCTCCAGCAGTCTCCAGTCATGAGTTTTTCGCCTTTAACCAGTTCGCCCCAGAGAAACGAAAATGCATATTGGTGCGAATTGTATTGCAGATGCAACCAATTTAAGGCGTTTCTATATTTATCAGAAATGCGGGAAACTGCCGAGATGTGGTCAAAAAGGGTCAAAAAATGACTCCAGCAAAGTTTTGACAACGGATTCGAATTCGTCCCGAGGAATTGAGTAATGAGCAACAGCGCCGACGCCAAAGCCCTCCGAAAATTTTTTTGCCCAAAAAAAAACATGATGTATAGTATGGAGAAATTTTGAAAATTTTCAAAAATCAAAACTTTTGAATTAAAGGCTGTTTCCTACTCCATTTTTCACGCCGAGTTCGAATTCGGTGTTCAAATTTGGCGGCGACGCTTCGTTGCCGAGAAACACGAATTTGAAAACATTTTTGTGTTAGCGCCTTCGACGCGTTCAATATGCTACATATTGTGCACCAATTGACGTTTTCGAAATCTCGTTTTTCCTGGGGCGAACCGACAATTCGCGAATAATTCTGGAACGGAGACAGTTAGAGCAGTGCGGTTTAAAATTCTGGATAGAGGAGAAAATTCCGAGTAAAACGTGTTTTTCAATTTTTCTCCAGCAGTCTCCAGTCATGAGTTTTTCGCCTTTAACCAGTTCGCCCCAGAGAAACGAAAATGCATATTGGTGCGAATTGTATTGCAGATGCAACCAATTTAAGGCGTTTCTATATTTATCAGAAATGCGGGAAACTGCCAAGATGTGGTCAAAAAGGGTCAAAAAATGACTCCAGCAAAGTTTTGACAACGGATTCGAATTCGTCCCGAGGAATTGAGTAATGAGCAACAGCGCCGACGCCGAAGCCCTCCGAAAATTTTTTTGCCCAAAAAAAAACATGATGTATAGTATGGAGAAATTTTGAAAATTTTCAAAAATCAAAACTTTTGAATTAAAGGCTGTTTCCTACTCCATTTTTCACGCCGAGTTCGAATTCGGTGTTCAAATTTGGCGGCGACGCTACGTTGCCGAGAAACACGAATTTGAAAACATTTTTGTGTTAGCGCCTTCGACGCGTTCAATATGCTACATATTGTGCACCAATTGACGTTTTCGAAATCTCGTTTTTCCTGGGGCGAACCGACAATTCGCGAATAATTCTGGAACGGAGACAGTTAGAGCAGTGCGGTTTACAATTCTGGATAGAGGAGAAAATTCCGAGTAAAACGTGTTTTTCAATTTTTCTCCAGCAGTCTCCAGTCATGAGTTTTTCGCCTTTAACCAGTTCGCCCCAGAGAAACAAAAATGCATATTGGTGCGAATTGTATTGCAGATGCAACCAATTTAAGGCGTTTCTATATTTATCAGAAATGCAGGAAACTTCCAAGATGTGGTCAAAAAATGACTCCAGCAAAGTTTTGACAACGGATTCGAATTCGTCCCGAGGAATTGAGTAATGAGCACCAGCGCCGACGCCGAAGCTCTCAGAAAATTTTTTTGCCCCTAAAAAAACATGATGTATAGTATGGAGAAATTTTGAAAATTTTCAAAAATCAAAACTTTTAAATTAAAGACTGTTTCCTACTCCATTTTTCACGCCGAGTTCGAATTCGGTGTTCAAATTTGGCGGCGACGCTTCGTTGCCGAGAAACACGAATTTGAACATTCTTGTGTTAGCGCCTTCGACGCGTTGAATCTGCTACACATTGTGCACCATTTGACGTTTTCGAAATCTCGTTTTTCCTGGGGCGAACCGACAATTCGCGAATAATTCTGGAACGGCGACAGGTAGAGCAGTGCAGTTTAAAATTCTGGATAGAGGAGAAAATTCCGAGTAAAACGTGTTTTTCAATTTTTCTCCAGCAGTCACCAGTCATGAGTTTTTCGCCTTTAACCAGTTCGCCCCAGAGAAACGAAAATGCATATTGGTGCGAATTGTATTGCAGATGCAACCAATTTAAGGCGTTTCTATATTTATCAGAAATGCGGGAAACTGCCGAGATGTGTTCAAAAAGGGTCAAAAAATGACTCCAGCAAAGTTTTGACAACGGATTCGAATTCGTCCCGAGGAATTGGGTAATGAGCACCAGCGCCGACGCTAGAGATACTGAACCACGCTGGGTACTCTCGACCACCATTTTAGTAGCAGAAGCTAAGAGTAAACATCACTTATCACAACGTGTTACGTGTTTACTCTCGGCTTCTGCTACTAAAATGGCGGTCGAGAGTACTCATCATAGTCTAGTATCCCTACCGACGCCAAAGCTCTCCGAAAATTTTTTTGCCCAAAAAAAAACATGATGTATAGTATGGAGAAATTTTGAAAATTTTCAAAAATCAAAACTTTTAAATTAAAGGCTGTTTCCTACTCCATTTTTCACGCCGAGTTCGAATTCGGTGTTCAAATTTGGCGGCGACGCTTCGTTGCCGAGAAACACGAATCTGAAAACATTTTTGTGTTAGCGCCTTCGACGCGTTGAATATGCTACACATTGTGCACCAATTGACGATTTCGAAATCTCGTTTTTCCTGGGGCGAACCGACAATTCGCGAATAATTCTGGAACGGAGACAGTTAGAGCAGTGCGGTTTAAAATTCTGGATAGAGGAGAAAATTCCGAGTAAAACGTGTTTTTCAATTTTTCTCCAGCAGTCTCCAGTCATGAGTTTTTCGCCTTTAACCAGTTCGCCCCAGAGAAACAAAAATGCATATTGGTGCGAATTGTATTGCAGATGCAACCAATTTAAGGCGTTTCTATATTTATCAGAAATGCAGGAAACTTCCAAGATGTGGTCAAAAAATGACTCCAGCAAAGTTTTGACAACGGATTCGAATTCGTCCCGAGGAATTGAGTAATGAGCACCAGCGCCGACGCCGAAGCTCTCCGAAAATTTTTTCCCCCAAAAATTAACATGATGGTATGGAGATATTTTGAAAATTTTCAAAAATCAGAACTTTTAAATTAAACATATAGCTTCGACATGGCTCTTCAATTTCGAATCACGTGTTCTCAAAAAACAGATTTTGTTGGTTGATTCTGTTACGCTGAACAGCGTCCAATAGTGTGTTTTCCATAGCGCAGTGCTGCAAGCACCCTATTTTTGGATGGTAATTATTTTCGGAACCATCAAAATACAAATCCTTTGCTAATAATTAAGAGTTGAATCCGAAATCCTTTTGAAAAAGGATTTGAAACCCAAAATCAGGATTTTTTGAAACGTGGATTTAAAATGCCTGAGGATTTAAATGCTGCCCAACCCTGCTTTCATGCTAATTTGATAAGAAATTCAATGTAAGGTCGTAAAACGACATTAGCCCGCCACCACGTTGCTAGGTCCGAATGTAACTCGACACCCTTTATTTTCTGCCGAGTCGGCGAAACGAAAAACGTTTTAGTAACAAAGCTTTTATTACATTAAAACGTAATTTCAACAATTAAAATAATAATAATAATGCAATAACGTAAAATATTTCTATAAAAATCTATTATTGTACTAAATAACATCGTTTTTAAAAATTTATTCAACTTTGTACAAAATTAATAGTTCTAGAATACAAAGCTGTTACGAATATACGTCTTAAAAACCATTAAATAATTAACCGCGTTACGCGATAAACGCCAATAAATTATGCTTCGTACGTAATACTCAATACTTCTCAATTCGGTTAAATTGTCCCTCGATTCGTTTAGAAATCACCCACGCGACCTCTGGGACGTCATAATTTGGGTAGTTTGTTACAGACAAGACTAAAAATGAAAACATCAACAAAAAAAGGGGGCAAAAAAAAAAAGTATCAACGAAAGAAAATACTAGAACAGCAGTTGGGAGGCACGATGAAAGATCGCTCACAGAGTCGGCCATCAACTTTCAAGACTTCGAGCGCCAAGAATTCACACAGCGGCTGTCATTCTCGCGATCTGCACCGTTCACGATACTACTCACATCTTTCGTAAATCGTACGTTCAATTACTGAGAAAGTACGCGAATTCCGTCTCACACCACGATACGTAATACGTCGAGTACCGGGCACAGGACGAGCGAAGAGCGTTCGCCTGAACAAATCTACGAAAAATAGCGGTGGGCATGAAACGCCTTCGATACGGACATTCTGTATACAACGAACACCGAAGAAAGCGTTGGCGGAAACAAAGCAAAACAATACAAATAAACGACGGTAATGAACCGACAACGATCATCGTATAAACGCGCGGTACACGTCAGTGGTTCTTCGGGACACGAAAATCGAAAAGCGTCGTATTTTCATCTCACCTTCGACGTTACAAATATTTATATGCGAACATGGGCACGTAAACTGGTAACATTTCGATAGCGTTGAGGCACTTGCGTCAAAAATAAAATACCTTCGAGCAGTCGTAGAGACGAGTATCGTTTAAAATGATCAGCGTCCGACGTCGGGCGCAGTCACGGTGAAACCTCTTCTCGATCTCCACTCTTCTACTCGAGAAGCAACGAGCTCGATGTAATTATACGTTTTTTTCATCCGCTGAGATTCGGGCTCTTTGCTCGCAAAACAGATCACCTACTACGCGAGTATTCTAAACAAACTTAATTAATGAGCTGTAAGACGAAAACACACAAAAAAAAAAGGAGGGCAAATAAAATAATAAGTTAATCGTTTGAACACCATCGACTTAGAATGAACTAGAGTAAAATACAATACCGGCGAAGTCAGTCGCCGAGGTTTCACCGCACTCGCACTCTCTCTCTCATCAGCTGGCAAACGCGTAATTTAGTCAACTTCAAGCTTTTTTTTTCTTTTTTTTTTTCCGTAATAATAAACTAAAATAATTTAAACGCGAATAAAGGATACGATAAAAAAGAAGTCTTTTGCGAGCTAACAAAGAGGGGAAAAAATAATAAATACGAAAAGGATTTTCATGGGGTTGGTGGTTATAAATAATGAGATTACTATAGGTTCACTTATAACGCTGACCGCGTTCTAAATGAATATTCCAAAATCCATTATAATTCCTTGTCTTTGGAAGGCACCCAAATCGTCGGACCTGACTGGTTCGTAATTACATCTTTGACGGCGCTGTAAATCTCCTCCGGAGTGTCGCCTTGCACGACAGCTGAAAGAAAAGAAGAGAAACATGAGTGCTCGGCTCATTACTGATAGACATACGTCGGGATTACTTGGAGTTTCAATGTTGGTAGCCTTGTATATGTGTGAGTGATCATGTATTCGGACTTCCCAAGATTCAACAGAACCTTATCAACGTTAGGATTACATGAGATGCTAGGCATTGTTTACGTACAGTGTATCCTAACGTTGATAAGAATTCCATGGCACTATTTCCTGAAGTGCGGAAAGGGAGGAAGGCCGATACTAGCGCGCCATCGGTCTGGGAAGTCCGAATGATTTACCCTAAGCGTGTATCAAATTTCAACTATCATTTAGTCGATAAGAAATTCACTGTCAAAGAAAATTTGTCCTAAATTTTGCTGCATCGTCACCAAAAAATTGAATTATAATGAGTTCCACTGGTAGAATAACTTTTACCGATAGCAGTTTTTATATTTGAAAGTACACTTGATCACTCACTCATTTTCACCCACTAACACACGCGCAGGTGATTTTGCCGCGCACTCTAGTGCAGGCTTAAACCCCAATTAGCTTTGCATCGGCACTCGAAACTCGAATGGATTAATTCGGGGAAGGTAACGGGTCACAAGAGCCCTTAGTGGCATAGAACTGTTCTAAAAAGGGTCCTTAATTACATATCACTAAGGGCCCTTTTCCTGAGTGCTCGATCCCACTAAGGTCCCTTTTCTTGTAACCGGTTACGAGGATACTATTTCACACCAGCAGTTTTGGGCAGTGATACAGGGTGACCCAGAAGTAACGCAAGTCAAAAAATTGCCTAGTAAGAATTAATGAAACAACCGAGGGGGGTTCGTTTAGTTGGTCATGATCACTACAGTTTGCGACACTACACACGAAACAACTTCCTTCTCCTGAGCCATTTGCAGTTTTATAACGGAGCAAAAATGTCTTCTCGTTACACTGCAGAGCAACGTGCATTTATTGTCGAACATTATTTTCGATCGACATCCTACGCGCATGTTAAAGCTGTCTTCAACGGAAATTCCCGAGCTCCTCCAAACCTAACGACTCCACAATCATCGATAAATTCCGAACCGAATACCGCATATGTGATTTACCGCGGCCTGGTCGTCCACCCGCTCTCACTGACGAGGAGAAAGACGAACTATGCCAACGAATGGCGGAGGAACCGGGAACGTCAGCGCGGCGCCGTCAAAAGACCGGTCGCGCTCGTGAAACTGTTCGGCGCGCCTTAAAACAGCGCGGTATGCATTCCTACCGTATCTCGTCGTTGCATGAGTTGCATACTCCAGATTACGAACAGAGTCGAAATTTTTGCACCTGGTTCAAAGAACAGTATTTTGGAGATAGGGTTATTTCTACGGGTGGTTGGCCTTCAAGGAGCTCCGATCTGAGTCCGGCGGACTATTTTCTATGGGGATACTTGAAGGATACCATTTACAGAAACCACCCGACCACACTGGAAGAGCTAAAAACAGAAATTGAGACTGCAATAAGAAACGTCAACGAAAACATGCTACAAAAAGTCTTCAAGAACCTAATAACGCGGCTCAATGCCTGTTTAGATATTGCTGTCGGACAGTTTCAACATCTACTTTAATTATTTGTAGCAACAGAACCCAAGAAAATTTAATACAAGTGTTTTTCTAACTTCTCAATTTTTCACTTGCATTACTTTCGGGTCACCCTGTAGTTAGACAAAATGATTTCTTGTCATTTTGTCAGACAAGCATTTCACTTTTCTTTTGTTATGTTATGAGTTCTGTCATGTTCGGGATTTTGACATTTTGTTTCTTCATAGTTCTGGTATGTCTAGCCAAAATTACTTTGTCATTTTGTCATAATGCCAATACCTATCAATTTACAGGTATTTTTACATACGATACAATGATATAATCCAGTTCCACTAATCACCAATCTTATTCTAACACAGATTGCATACTCAGAGGCTAAAAACTGATTAACTGCAGACAACATGAATATTCATTCGTCATATTGATACATCTCTGAGATTGTTGATTCGTACTCCCAATTACCTTCACTGTTAAACTGTTATTCCGCATTTCTTTTCTTCTTCAGTTGATATACACAAGTTGACAAATTGGTGCTTCGATTGTAATTTGTAAGTGAAATACTGGTGCTGGGTTGAGGGACATCCCATACTTAATTCAGGCGGATTCCATTTCTTTCAACTTCTTTTCGACTTCCAATTTATAATTCTAAACCAAACTGCTAACTGCTGAAGCTCCAGTCTAACATTTTCCAACTTTTAACTTTTCAACTTCAGTGTTTTGATGAACAAGGATAATTGAGATTTGAGAACTTCCATTTGATACTACCGCAAACAGGACAGGAAAAGACAAACTTACAATATTACAATTTCAAAAGAGGAAAGACAATAGTATTCCATCATTCAGGGGGAAAAATCGCAAATTCCGCCAAAATCAAAAGCGAAATGAAAGTCAAGCCAAATAACTGACAACATAAATTATTAATTATTTATTGGCTTCCGTTGACCTACGAAGTTTTGGCTGATCACTTATTTAACAAAAAGTGTCCGGGAAAAAAGACCTAATGTATGACTTAGTTTAGATACATTTCCTAGGATACCTGTTCATGTTCTTTCAGTCTTCCTTACTTCTGGCTTCTTGTTATTTTTCACCAACTGCACGCGATGACAAAATGTCATAACAAACTTTTTTTGTCATTTTGTTCTGTCATTGATTCAATTTTTGTTATGTCATTTCTATTTTGTCATATGAAAAAGCTGATAAATGGTTTTGTCATTATGACGAAATTCCTCAAATTCAATTGTTTTGTTTTGTTATGTCTAATAACACTGGTTTTGGGTTTCCCATTGGGTCTCGGGAACTCGGAAGGATACACCCGGGTAAGGGTGATTTCAGATCAGCAGTTTTGGGCTTCGTATCAGAACTCAGAAGTCGAGAGGATTCATTCGGGGAGGATGCTATTAGAATTCCGCTACAAAATGGGCGGCATCTAGTGGACGTTTTTATAATCAATGAAAGAGTGATGATTAGGGATTCCAAAAATATGTTCTGAAACAGAGTTTGAAAGTTTTTTGAAAGCTGAAAGTTTGAAGCCGAAAGCAAAACGATTTTTGGAAGCTGAAAGCAAAATCCAAAAGCTGAATCGCAGCTGAAAAGTCAGCAAAAGTTTTATTATAGAGCTTTTTATTTAGATTTTCCCAGAAATTCGTGAACTTGTTAATAACACCACTGAACAACCATTTTGCACAACGTATTTCGACAGGTGATTCTGAGGTACTTTTTAACGCTGAACACGATACTGCGACCCATTTTTCTCTATCACGTCACCATTCGGAGTTCTGAACGACTGAAATTCGTTTCCATTTTGTTTTTGCAGTGGAATAAGCGGTACCACTGACTGTTATTATCAGTGTTATCAGACCACTCCAACAGAAAACAAACAGACGGAATACACACCACTACACACAACAACACGAATGAATCAGTATGACCACATTCAGTTCCTAAACCTCTTTTTGAATACATTTAGTTGAATTTTTTATAGTTTTTGATCAGAAAAACTAGACGTGATAGATAAAAACGGCCGACGGCACTGTATTCAGCGTTGAGAAGTACTCAAGGATCACCTTGAATGCGTTGGGCAAACAAAAAATTTCATTTTGTTCAGTAGTGTAATAAAAGGGAAGAAGAGCAAAAGATAGATAGCTGAAAGCAAAAAAGCCAAGAGCCAATTGATTTCTGAGAGCTAAAAGCAAAATCTGGAAGCTAAATAAAGCCGAAAAAGTCAAAAGCGAAAAGCGAAAGTTTTATTCAGAAAATCACAAGCTAAAAGCCAAAAGCAAAAGTTTTAATCGTGTGGCTTCCAACTTTTTTCTTCTTTCCCCTCTCATTATTAACAGCCACTAATTTCTGGGAAAACGGAAAAGCTAAATATAAAACTGTAGCTGTATGATACAACTTTTGCTTTTCGCTTCCGGCTTTTCAGCTTTGATTTAGCTTTTGGATTTTGCTTCTAGCTTTCAGAAATTGTTTGGCTTTTGACTTACAACTTTCAGCTTTCAAAAAACTTTTAAACTCTGCTTTCTTTTTCTTTATCAGTATTGGGATTTAAACTTGCACTAGAGTGCGCTGCAAAATCACATGTGCTGGTGAAAATGAATGAGTGACCATGTGTACTTCCAAATAGAAGAACTGCTATTTTCATGAGGGTAGAAAAAACTATTAAAAATTATTCTACCAGTAGAACTGATTACACTATACAACAAACTGAGATTTTTTGGAAACCGCATGAAGGAAAATAGATGATTCTTAATGTATTTTTCACGCTGAATTCAAATATGATATTAAAAATGCTGAGTTAGCTAATCATTTTTTACGTTTGCTGGGAAATTTAATAGTGTATTATGAGAAATTGTTCTATTTTATGTGGCGACACTGATGTTGTATTAAACTGATATTACCGATAAGCTTCGTCTTCGACGGTACTGAATAGAAAACTTCCGTGTTGTTCTCTGTCCGTCTGTGTTCCGTAAGTATTTTATTCCAATTCAACAACGAACGTTGTGATTATCATGAATACTCATGCATTGAATACATATTCATCAAATTTATTGTCGGAACACATTTATCTAGTTCACTTACATGTCGTAAAAGAAACAATAAACTGTAATACCGGAATGAAAAGGCGTTATTTTTTCACTGAAGAGATCGCCTTCCTCAAAACTGTTGTTCCATCACTTCATCGTTAATGATAAAATCTTAGAATCAGTTGAAACTGTTTAGATCGTCTCGATATCAAAACGTCAAAACACACGTTCACACGCGTCACTGTGTTGGCGAGTTTGTTTTGTGATACATGCAGTGTGGCCACATTCACTAATATTTCTAACACGTGAGGGAAATTACGGGAAATAATTCAGAATGAATTTACGAGAAAAGGAGAGCTAATTAAGAAAAACAAAAAGCGGCATTGAATTCAGCGTGAAAAATACTTCTAGAATCGGCTACTCTCGTTCTTGCGGTTTTTTGGCTGTTGGGTAGTGTTATAATTCAACATTTTGGTGACGATGCAGTTAAATTTAGGACAAATTTTCTTTGAATTTCGTATCGACTAAATGATAGTTGAAGTTTGCTACAGGCTTATGGTAAAAATCGTAGATGATCACTCACTCATATATACAGGACTGCCAACACTTGAAACTTTAATATTCTGTTTTTAGCGTGTGCCGATTCCGAGATAATAAAGGCAAAAACGAAACAACCTAATAAAGACAACGAACTTCCAAAGCGAGAACCTATTCAAATTAATAACATAACACTCCCTGATTGGACAAACTACATAACTACAGACAACCAATAGGAACATACACCAGTAGGTTTAACATACGGTACTACACATTACTATAAATACAGGACCAACTAAAAAGAATTCGTAGGGAACTCCAATAGCCTAATAGCCGAAAGCACTGTGGACGACAGAAACAAAAAAGTGAATTGGCACACCCAAAAAACGGATTACCAAGTTCACTCACACTCTAACATGAACGCTAAATTGAAACTTCAAGTTCAAATCATAATACACGACTATCAACACTTCATCAGTACCCGCTTTATCAAAATTAAGTAAATTTTGCAGCTGCCGTTGACAATATTGGAAATGTAGTAAGACTGTTTTCAGCTGTTAAAATCCTAGCTTTTTTTTTCTCCCTGTCCGAAAGCAGAAAGTTGCTTCGTTAGGAGCTGCGGCCGTGGGTCATTCGTATTATGTCATTAGAAGAGGTGAAGTTCTCTCTGGGAAGGCAGGCATGGCAATTTAGTGAGACCTTGATCCACGTTCGAGGAGAAAGAAATCCACATCACTGCCATCCTCCTTTTCAAGTTCCGACGACTGTTACAAGCTACGACTAATTCTACAGCGATCAAAATGAAAACCGTACCTGTGAAGTACTCCGCGAATTCTTGCTCCAGTTTGATGATACGATCGTAAATTCTTTTGGCCTGATCCTCGGGTGTTCTTTTCAACATTTCCCTATAACGGAAAAGGAGACACACATTAACCAGTAAAATGAGCGATGGTGATCGCGTCATTACTGTAACTGGACGCGACAACCAACTGAAATAGCATGTTATACTTACATAATCGATTCGACCGACTTTGGTTTTATGAGAATGGCGATCGGGTATATCTGCGCCACGTGTAACCGTTTAATAGCGTTACCGCTGACGTCTAGTATACAATGTTTACCCTGCAACACAAACAAACATTGATTCGTACGCATTCATGACGAATCACACTGACATGCTAGCATCTAAATCTGAGCCTCACGACCGACGGCAGAATTTGTACAAGACTGAGATTCTGCATTCAGTTAGTGGTTCTCATAAGCGCCCTTTTCAAAAGAAAAAAAACACTGCAATTTCGAAATACGTGAAAAGAGCTCGTAAACGGTATCTTGGTTCAAGTGCACACCTGTTCTGCGACCTCTCGCACAGACGCCACCGAAGTGCCGTACAGATTATCGTTGTACTGGCCGGCCTCGATAAACAGATGATTGTGAATATCCCGTTCCATCTCCTCTCTGGATGCGACGAAGTGATAATGCTGCCCCTCGATTTCGTTTTCTCTTTTTGGCCTGGTCGTATCTGCAACGAACGTGAAATACGGCGTTAATAACGACATCTCTCTACTCCGAAAATAATATTATGATTTTAGGACTCGAAAGGTGTCACGTAGGGGACGCCCCCGATATGTACGCCGAGTTCCTACTAGGGCTTGATAGAAAACATGCCAGGCACACGGTCGGATTACCAACTGGACATAAAGCCACAAGACACATGTGATATAAAATTCTATTTCTAAGTGCCGTACCCGTTGCCGAGGCGCATCACGGTTCCTAGCGGGTTATTTGGGGTAGTTTACCATTGCTTTCCCCACGGGTTTGTTGGGTTACAGTTTTCCTTCTCTGTGCCAGAAAGTGTGCAGCCGCAGTTCGTTTCTACTACTCAGGTGTTTTCACGACATTGAGTAAGCTGGCCACGACGTGCACTCGACAGTATCAGTATTTTTGATCTGGTGGTAACATGCCCTGCGATTATAGTGTTTTGTTCGTTGGAACTGGCAGGTGTTACAGGCGCGTTATCTTTTCACTAGTGTTTTCGAAGTTATCGAGAGTATTCGATACAGTATCGGTGCCATATCAGGGTTATTCAGTTTATCGCGCAACATAGGGGAATTCCGCATGTTGCGTAGTGATATGAATAAGCCGGCACACAGTGGCCGAGCTATTCAGATTAACATGCAACTAGTCTAACGCATGATAAAAAACGTGTGCGCATGATCAGACGTGTCTGTATGAGGTACACAACGATGCGACTGGACAGGTTTGAGAAACTTTCCGTTTCATAGAAAACATGTGGGGGAAAACTTCGAAGGTTTTTCAAGAATTTTATCAAAAATCTTCACGAAAAAATGTTCGATAATCTCCGAAGAATTTGTTCGGAAACTTCGGAGAAAATCTACGATGATTTTCAAGGGATTTCATTGGAAATATCTGGAGAAAAAATTCCGAAAATGTCAGAAGAGTTTCATCGGAAATCTTTGGAGAAAATTTCCAATATTTTCCAACAGATTTCATCAAAATTCCTTGAGGAAATTTTTCGATAATTTTCGGAGTAATTCATGAATTTTCTTAAAATCATTGGAGATTTTTTTCAATGATGTCCGATAAAATTCTTGGGAAATAATCTTGAATAGTCAAAGGAATTTCCCCGAAAATTTCTTATGAAATTTTTTGGCAATTATGGGAGATTTTTCCAGAAAATTTCCAATGAGATTCTCCGGAAATTGTCCGAGATTTCCAATTGGATATCTTTTCTGAAGAAATCCTTCAAAAGCCATCAGGGGTACTTCACAGAGATTTCCAATGTTTGGAATGATAGCAGATTTTCTCTAAAATTTCCAGAAAAATTCTGCTGAAATCATCGGAGATTTTCAATGCGGTTCGATGAAACTCCTTGAAAATGATCGGAAAATCTTCCTTAATATATTCGATTAACTTACTCGGAAATTATCTTTGAAAATCAAAGGGATTTTTCGAAAATTACTCAAGATATTCTTTGGAAATTATCGTAGATTTTTCCCGAAAATCCAATGAGATTCTTCGGAAATAATCGGATTTTTTCTCCTACAAATTTCCGATTAAATTCATAAAATTATTACATTATTTATTTCGAAATTTTCGATGAAATTCTACCTAGATTATCGAACATTTTCCCGGAAAATATCTGATACAATCCTTCAAAAACAGTCGGAGTTTTCCCAAAAATATTTCTCAAGAAATACTTCAAAAACTGTCAGAAAACTTTCTGGAAGAATTTTAATGAATTTATTTTGGAAAACACTGGAATTTTTTTCCATCAGATTTCCGATGAGATTCTTCGGAAAATATCGGAATTTTTTTCCAGTTATTTCCAATGAAATTCCTTAAAAATCATCAGAGATTTTCCCTGAACTTTTCGGATGAAATTCTTCTCAAATTATTGGTAATTTATCCTAAAAATTTCCGATGAAAATCTCTGGAAATCGATTAATTTTTCTGAATAAATTCTTCAAAAATCATCACAGGTACTTCTCAGTAATTGCAGATAAAATCATTTGGAATAATTGCAGATTTTCTCTAAAATTCCGAAAAAATTTTCCTAAAATTGTCAGAAACTTTTTTCAAAGATGTCCGATCTACAATTGGATATCATTGAAACTTTTTCTGAAGAAATCCTTTAAGAACTATCAGAGGTACTTCTCAGAGATTTCCAACACTTGGAATAATCACAGATTTTCTCTGAAATTTCCAGAAAATACTCCTGAAATCATCGGAGACTTCAATGAGGTTCGATGAAACTCTTTCAAAATGATCGGAAAATTTTCCTTAATATTTTCGATGATGAATTTATTTTGGAAAACACTGGAAATTTTTTCCATCAGATTTCCAATGAGATTCTTCGGAAATTATCGGCATTTTTTCCCAGTCGCTTCCAATGAAATTCCTCAAAAACCATCGGAGATTTTCCCTAAACTTTTTTGATGAAATTGTTCTGAAATTATCGGTAATTTATCCCCAAAATTTCCGATGAAAATCTCTGGAAATCATCGGCTTATTTTTCTGAAGAAGTTCTTAAAAAAATAATCAGAGGTACTTCTCAGTACTTGCCGATAAAATCCTTTGAAATAATTGCAGATTTTCTGTAAAATTTCAAAAAAATTCACCTAAAATCATCGGAGATTTTTTTTCCAATGTCCAATAAAATTCTTTGAAAATAATCGGAAATTTTTTTTCAATATTTTCGATAAAATTCCTCGGAAATTATCTTGGATAGTCAAAAGAATCTCTTCGAAAATTTCTCATGAAATTTTTTGGCAATTATGGGAGATTTTTCCGGAAAATTTCTGATTGGATATCATCAAAACTTTTTTCTGAAGATATCCTTTAAAAATCATCAAAGATACTTCTCAGTGATTTTCAGTATTTGGAATGATTGCAGATTTTTTCTAAAATTTCCAGAAAAGTTCTCTTGAAATCATCGGAGATTTTTTTCAATGAGGTCTGATGAAACTTGTTGAAAATGATCGGAAATTTTTCTTTAATATTCGATTAACTTCCTCGGAAAGTATCATCGAAAATCAAAGAAATCTTCTCGAAAATTTCCGATGAAATTTTCTGATTTTTCCCGAAAAATTCCAATGAGATTCTTCGGAAATTATCGGAATTTTTTCAAAAAAATTTCTGATGAAATTCGTTAAAAATCATTGGGAGATTTTCCCAGAAGTCTCGGATGAAATTCCTCGGAGATTATCGAACATTCTTCCTGATGATTTTTGATTAAACTTTTTCAAAAACTGACGGAATTTCCCCCCGAATTACGTCCTATGAAAATACTTCAATAATTATCGGAAAATCTTCTCAAAGCATTTCGATAAAAAATATTGGAAATTTTTGGATTTTTCCCTCAAATATTTCCATGAAATTCCTTGAAAATCATTGGAGATTTTCCCCGATTTTTTTCGATGAAATTCCTCGAAAATCATTGGAGATTTTCCCCGAACTTTTTTGATGAAATTCCTCTGAAATTATCGGTAATTTATCTCAAAGATTTCCATAGAAAATCTTTGGAAATCATCTTTCAAAGAAATCGGTTCAAAATCATCAGAAGTACTTCTCAGTAATTTTCTCAATAACATCATTTGGAATGATTGCAGTGTGCCCGTGCGGTTCGCTGACTAGCCACGTATTTCATAACGCTGAGTAAGCTGCCTGCGGTGCGCACACACGGGGTGCTTTCTTTCTGATACTGGCGAAGTTACAGGGCGCGCTAACTTCCTCCTCCATCAGCACTGTTGTCGCACTGTTACTAGGATGTTAGGGGGACAATCGACTCGAGTATCGCTAGCTTCCGGTTTTAGTGGGGCCCGCGCCCATAACGCAGGGAATGCGTAATGAGGACTTACCCACATTGCCACAGAGCGACACATGTTATCAAGGACGCATGACTGCCCAGATCCCCGTTCTTCCAGATCCTGTACCCGGTTCCAGGGCACCGGGTGGCCTGTCGCCACCTATGCCCACCAGGAGCACGAGACCGTGTGACTAGTTCGCGACTGGTTCTCGTTTCACAGACCGAATTCAGTAAGAACTCGGCGGTTTTGTATCAGCCTGTCCTACAGCTCTTCTTCCTTACGGATTTTATAACTTCGAGACAATCGTTCAGTTTCTAAATACCGCCCGCCACAATCAAAAAATACCTCAGCTAGCGAGAAACGAGACTTCATTTGCGAACACTGCACGAACGAATGCCTTCCGGCGGTCGTACTTACGAGGAACACATGAAGCGAACTGTTGAGGAAATTCCGATATCAGATCGTCGTTGATCGTATCCTTCAATGGTCCTAATATAATTACAGGTCGCGCGTAGTCTATTTGTATTTGCGCTACTGGTTCGTAGGAGAGTATACCTTCCTCTGAAAAAGCCAAATAAATCAATTAAGACGGTATCTTAGCGTTCGTTTCATTAGCAGTAATACTACTGGTATATCTAATAGGTCGTGTCAGAACCACACGCGGGTTGTTAACTAAATTAGCACACTAAACTAATGTAATGAGATTATGTCAGAACATGCAAAAATAATCAAGCGATTTGTTAGTAAGTATTACGAGGTGTAGTCGCTCTGTCGCTGCGTATTTTCTATGGCAGGTACAACCTGTTACTTCATTCTTTGATGTCCTCCTCCCCCAGGCCCAGATTTTCTTACGACAGCCCAGCGTACAGTCCGACGACAGGTCACAATCCATGTGAAACAGGCCAATAAGGAAGAGTGACTATAATTACAACATTAATTTTACTTTCCATTAAGAGCTACAACCAAGGGGGGGAAATGAAAACTGAGAGAAATAAAAGAACCTCAAAAGGATGAAATATCATTCAGGTGACTTTGACTTTCAATTTCTTCGTACAAATACATCACTGAAGGGAGCTATCAGATGTGACCGGCTCGGAAGAAAGGGGGCTTACGTCTAAAAAACTGATTTAGGGGTTTTTGCGGGTTCATATTTCCGATCCTAAGAAGCATCCACTCCCGTTTGCCCAAACTCAAAAAACCTATTTTTTCACGGCTGTACAGAGCGTTTAAAAATTGATAGTTGTAAAAAAACAAAAACAAAAACAAAAAACAAAAACAGGTAATTTATAAGAAAGAAGGTCAACGACTATGTGTGTGATTTTTCTCACAAAAGAGTGGTTCTGAAGAAAGACAATCTTCAATCTCCGCTACAGAATTGGTTGCATACTTTCTATTTTGACGGGGCAATTCAATATTATTTTTTTGAAAATGCTGATGATAATTTCAAAATTTTTTGAATAAAAAATTTAAACGTGGTATTTCATGGTCCCTACTATTTGTAACAAAATACTTAGTAGGCATAACTGTCTATCTTCAAAATTGAAGGCGCAAAAAATTCACCAAAAATATCAATTTTTTATTAATACATGGCCCCTTCAATTTTGAGAATAGGCTATTCTTTTTGGGGAGATTTTTGTATTTCTGTAAATGAAGTAACATACTAAAGTGAGTTTCCCCATTTAGAAATATTACAGAATTTTCAAATAACAAACTATAATAATTGAATATCACTTTCTCTCCGCTTCCTCCCACTCCCCACCACTGAACGTGCACCTGGCTGACCACTCGGACATGTTCCACATACTCACAGATGTCATACAACACGATTCCGAAGGCATAACCTGCAGTACAAACCACATGACTAACGATACAGTGTTACCAAACTTCAAATGCGTTTTTCTCAAAAACTTCATTTTAGACGTACGCCTCCTTTCTTCCGAGCCGGTCACAGATAGTGGATTCATTTGGTCTAATTTTTGCAAAGTACATCTGACAACACTGCTTTTAAAGTCTACCAACTGCAATCGAACCACCAATAGTTGCGAAAGTTTTCATTCTAAATTTAACAGCTCCTTCTACAACACCCATCCTAATATTCATAATTTAATGGACGTACTTCTTGATGTACAGTGTGACACGTACATTAAGTGCAGAAGTAAAGTATGCAGAAGCAAGGAGAAAATTTCCGAAAAAGAATCATTCATTCAACCTCCTCGTGGTGTCTCCTGGATCGCGCTAATGGACTGAGGAGTAGCTACATACGGGGGGACGCAATTCGTACGTGACGTTGGACCGGAATTCGCTCGTGAGGGGAAAGGTACTGGGCCGCAATACATACCAATTTTCATTGATAGGCCGCAACTCACCGACACCGGTCAGGATCATCAAAATCAACAAACTACACGGTGTTCATGAATGCGGCCCCTTCCGTTCTCCACTGTGCGCGAAGTCGGCTCGACAGTTGGCAACTAGGATCTCCAAGCGGCGAAGAGAAGTTGCTTTCGGAAAAAATTTTCCATCTCTTGTCTATCTGATCATCCGTTAAACATAACGGAAGGTATTCTTGGTTCTCTCTTCTAATTTCACTCTCAACCCGAGCCCTGGAACCCGCCCTTTCGAACACTGTAACGTCGGGGAGGCTGTTGGGGCTGTTTTAGCCCTCTTTTTGTATTGCCGAAAAATCGGCCTAATAAAACCCGTGTAACGTACATCACTCAAAAATAAGATCACATTTTTGAGATCGAGAGATGAATGAAGAAAACCGTTGGCGCAGGGAAGGAAGGACAACCAGAGATTATAAAATAAGACAAGTGGCCCAACTTATCGCACGAAATTGCATGCTAATCTTCGTTGCGCAGAGGTATGTTTCTCATTAGTCACGTGTTACGAAGCATTCAAATTAGGTACGCGTCTTCTACAGGAGAAAAACAACAACAACGTTAGATCAACAAGTAGAGCATCGCCAAACAGGTATGAACACTGACGGTGGGTGACCTTCACGCCGGCAAAATGGAAGGTTATTTAGAGACCTAATGACTGGTATTTGTTTATGGACTATACCGCTTCCACGTACAATGTTTTCCTTTTGTTTCTCGTTTACCGAAATCATTCTCACTCGGCTACCGTTTGGTGGGAAAAATCTATTTTGACACGCTAAACGCGGAACTAAGACTTCAAACGACCATGCTTAGAATACGCAGCTCAACTTTCCACGTTCCATCAGCTCGCAACTATTTTTAAGAAATATTTACATCGAGGAAGTGCATTTATCGTCATTCACGAAAGCTGTTCTGAGCCACACACGTTCAGTTGCGAAAAAGAGAACCTTCAGTTCGCGAGCAGTTATTTCGAACTTCGAGCCCCCCTCCACCTGCACCCGGTTATCCACGACCTTTACGTCAAATTAAACATCAAGATAGCGGAGATTTCTCTATTCTGCGTGGCAGCGAACGAGTGTATCTACATTGTACACACTTAGTGCAAATAACGGGGAAGATTTCGATAAAATCGGGCATTAAAAAACTTTCGCGGCCATAAATTTAGATCAGACATTCGAATATTGTTTACATTACAAATAATTCTGCTCGCGATAAAGTACCAACTGTTTACTGAACACTGTTTACACGCAAATCCATGGATACAAGAGTGGAACACTCGAGCTTTACGACCGACTAAAATAACCGTATCGGATACCTCGGCTGCGGATTACCGGTGAATCGAAAACTAATACACCTCGCCTCACCAGAACAGATTCATCGTTTCGCATTATGGCCCCACTCTGCAAGAGTCATCTAACGCTGAGTCACCGAACCCCGATCAACTTTCTAGTCCGAATAAGCGACATGTGAAAGTGATTCAGAATACCATGACTCGAGGACTTCTCAGAATGCCGAATTCCGCAGACTACAAATGCGATATCGACAAATCTGAAAGTATCCGGACACTTCAGATTCGTTCGCTAACCTCTTGGAGAACAGAATGAATCTTTTGTACTCGCATTCTGGCCAGAACATTGAAATTCGTTCACCGACCTCTTCGAGATGTCTCTGTATAACATTCTGCTAAGCTCCACCGGCCCTCAACATTTAACGACGAGCTTTCATTCGCCTCAAGGAGTCTAAGCACGCTCCTCAACACGGAACATTCAACTTAAAACGCGTCAGTAGCACACAACAAATCATTACGAAAGGTTAAATTAGCAAAGGGCACACACAGCGACCCGCACACGTACTCTCGCATGATTCTTACCAACAAGTAGCTCAATTATACTAATGCGGCTTACTCTAATACCTTCGCCTACTGTGCCGTCATCTTGAGCGTAACAGAGCATGAAAGCTGAAACAAAAAAAAAAAAACAAAACATATATAAGCATAAAATAAAACAGTCGGTAAAACGGTACATAATAAATTCACGTGTGTCGTATATGTTACGCCAAATTCGGCAATTTTTTCGTCTACACGGATTCGAGCTAACGGATTGTGTTCCGCTGCCAACCAAGTGCAAGTTGTGCACGGTGAAGCACTGCGAATAATATTAGCAACGTAACCTCACGTGACGTAGAATTAGACGCAGTTCCGTTACCCTACGACAACGCAGCCCAACCAGAACGAGATCGTAATTTCACGAACTACGTTTCCAGACTGAACGAATGTGTTTCTAACGTTAGAGTTTTCCTTCTCTGTTGCCGAACAGTATGCAGCCGCAGTTCGCTTACTAGCCACGTGTTTTACATAGAGTAAGAAGTCCGCGACCTCCACACGTACAGTATCAATCTTTCTGATCTGGTGGTAACACGCCCTGCGATTGTAATGCTTGTTCGTGTGAACTGGCGAGGGTTACAGGACGCGCTGTTTTCCACCTAGATTGATAATGTAGTCGCTGTGTTCACTGGGATGTTATTCGAATATCACTAGCTTTCCAGGGTTGGTGGGGCTCGAGCCCGAGACGCAAGGATTGCGAAGCGGGCACGTTACCATCTGGCTACACAGCGAAGGTAAAAGTTACTCGCACTTAAGGAGACGAGTACATTCACATTTACAGCAGTAACCGGTCACCAACCTTAAACGCTTGCAGAGACAGATTTAGACTCAATTCTTTCTTTCTTCGCGGAATGACGAAAGCATTTACTCGCGTTTTCATCACAGTAACACGGATCCCGAAAGTAATCTTACATGGAACAATTGAAGACAGTAAAATCTGAACAGTCTTCAACCCCCCCCCCCCCCCCGGTATACAGGGTTAGTCTTTCGCCATAGGAAAACTAGTTTTTCGCAAAACCAGGTGTACGTTGTTTCGTCAAAACTTCCGAAAAATTTGATCGGAAATCTTCGAAAAAAACAGGGACTGCAAGCCAGCCGATAGCTTTTAGCTGTTAGCCAAGCATTTTCCCAAAAATTCCAGCTTAGCAGATAGACGAATACTCAATGGTAGACAGCGATTAGCGAAGCCAATAGCCGATTCTTTTAGGCTGTTTTTCTTTTTTGTATTTTGTTTCCCTCTTTACCTCTGCAGATTTCTACATTCAATTTTGTGTCATCATTCTTTGTTCTCTCAACTTCCGGTGTCGCCATTTTCCCGTTCTTTCCTTGTCTTAATTCTCTTTCTACAAACGCCCTCTGTGTTATTATTGTTGACAACATTTCATTTCACAAATAACAATCGCCCCTCCCTACCCTTCGGACAAAGTGAATTAGCTCATAGCCGTTAGCTTTTGGCCATTAGCTGTTATTGGCTGAAAGGTTAGCTTTTCAGCTAGCCAGAAGCCTCATATTTCAAGGTCATGTAGCTTTAGACGATAGCTTAGCATTTTCAATTGGCTTGCAGTTCCTGGAGAAAAATCTCCTATTCAGGAAAAATTTGCGATAATTTTTGAAGAATTTCATCGGACATCATTGAGAAATCATCTCCAATGATTTCAGACGAATTTTGTCAGAAATTTTAGGAAAATCTCCAATGATTCCAAACGCAAATTTTCAGAAAAAAATCTCGGATGATTTTTCGGCAATTTCATTTGAAATTTTCGGGAAAAATTTCCAATAATTTCGGAAATTCTTACAAAAAGTCTTCATTGTTTTCCAAAAAATTTCATGAAAATTCTTCGAGAAAATTTCCTGATAATTTTTAAAGAATTTTATCGAAAGCACTGGGGGAATAACACCAAGAATTTTGAAGAATTGTACCGAAAATCTTCAGGAAAAACCTTCGATTATTTCTAAGGATTTTCATGGAAAATATTCGAAACGATTCCTTTGAATCAAAGATTATTTCTGACGAACTAAATCGAAAATATTAAGGGTAAATTTACGATCATTTTCAATGAATTTCATCAGGCAAATTTTGTGAGAAATTTTAGAAAAAACCTCCAATGATTCCAAACAATTTTATTAAAAATCATCGAGAAGTATCTTTAATGATTTTGGCCATCCTCAGAAAAGAATTTTGCTGCTTTTCAGAATTTTCGTCAAGCATGATCGGGGAAAATCTCCCATGATTTCTAAGGAATTATCAGAAATCTTGGAGAAAAAATATGTGATGATTTACGGAGAATTTCATTGGAAATATTTAGAAAAAAGTCCAGTGTTTTCCAAAGGATTTCTTCGAAAATCTTTGGGAAAATTTTACGATAATTTTTAAAGAATTGCATCGGAATTTTTTTGGAAAACAACTCCGATAATTTCCGAAGAATTCCATCGAACATTTTTAGAAAAAATTTCCAACGTTTTTCAAGAAAGTTCTTTCTGAAGAAAACCTTCTAGAATCATCGAAGGTACTTTTCAATGATTTTCGATAAAATCCTTTGGAATAATGGCAGAGTTTTCCTACACGAATTTCTCCTAAAATCATCAGATAATATTGTTCAATTATATCCGATAAAATTCATTGAAAATGATCGGAAATTTATTTCCATTATTCCATAATTGTAGGGTGTGCCGATCCACTTTTTCTTCTTGGTAAAATTTGTTTAATCAAAATCATGAAATATTCTTCCATACTTGTTCAAGACATCGTAAGGCTCGTTCAGAATTCCTCAAAGATCTTCTAAGCTTGTTTCACGTTCCCTAAGACTGCTCAAGGCTGTTACATAGTTCTTCTAGACCGATCAAGATGCTTCAAAACGCTTCAAGACTCGTTCAATACTCTAGAAGAACTGTCACGCCTGAGCAGGACTTTTCCAGACTTTTTCAAACCGTGTAAGACTCTAAGATTAGTTCACTGATTTCAAAACTCTTCCATACCTGAGTACAATTCCGTGAGACTATTTAAGATTCACGCAAGCTTTTTCCGAGACTCCGGAAGACTTTCCCACTAGGTATTTACTTTTGAAGAATTATCAGTTTAAACTGTTCTTTTCCGAAAAGGCAATTCATAAACAGTAGAGAGGGCGGGGGCAAATTTCTACGAACGTTGACGATCATCCACTAGCGGTGAGAGCGAACCATTTTCTTTAGGGCTTTTCGGAATTTTCCCCTTCAAACCTTTCAAAATAAAAACTTTTTTCGACAAAAATTGCCTCTCCCAATGTACTTATTTCAGAGAGTAAAACTGTGTCATGCCCCCTGTTCTAGTACTTATGAGGTAATTACCTTCTTGCCCTTCCCATCCCCGCCAGCTACACTGGATTTAAATTAGCTTCGAGACAGTTGCCTATCGTGTAAGTTGAAGAAGATCTATCAATTTCGGCCTCTCTCTAGGTGGAGCGTATGGCGATGCACGCATGCCAAAGTGGCTTCCCAGACACGACACCCCTGGCCCCGGAAACTAGTTTTTCGAGTATCGCATCAGCGACAGAGGGACGCACTGAGGCTGGCCGAGGCCTACTTTCGCCTCTCCGTTTCGGATTCGCGCTGTCCTGCCACGGCCACTATGGAACACCCTACTGGCCGAGGCAACGCTCACCCGCATTAACCTGGAAATCGAGTGCACCACAGACGGACGCGCTGCCTCCCTTCACCCCATCATATAAAGTATCAACGTACGTTTGTCCTTCTACTTACACCTCAATCTGCTCATCGAAACACGATTAAAGAAAACTTTCCCCAGACGATCGACTATAATGTGAATACAAAACTTTGGTTGGTGACAGGTTGCCTACATTGGAAACTCGAAGGAGCTCGTTTTGTTTGTAGTTGTATTCGCGTACAAAATTGAAGGGTGCGCTTTCTGGCAAAACGAAATGCGGCTTGCTGATTGGTGGATTTGGTTGCAAAGGTGATCATGTGCAAAAAGTGACAAAACATGTTCTCCAAGAATTTGAAAATAGGACTTTACAGAAAGAAAATAACAGAATAAAAAGTTTTCGTTCTTTTCAGTTTTTCATAAAAAATATTTCGGATGATATTTCTCATTTTCTTTGCACATATTGTTAGGGTAAAATACCCATGATCACCTTTTCAACAAGTGCACTAGCGCTCCTGCAGTGAGCTTTATATGCGAATACAATTAGGGATAGACACGATCACGAATTCAGTTATCCACGATCATGATCCGCCGATTATTTCAAAAATTTAAAAAGATCACAGATTCAGATCAACAGATAATTTTGAGAAAAATTATCATATTTTTGATTTCAGTTTAAAGACAAAACATCACGATCATTCAGATTCCGAATCTAGATCTTTCGGTGATCTCAGATGATGACTGTCTCTACTATTGGGACTTTCCTGCTCTAAAATCATACGATCTTGTCCACCGCTGTGTGCAATACGGCATACCAAAACTATCATTTCCCATTATAAAAACAAAAATCGCCCTTCAATTATTCGGAGTAGTCAACATACTTCCGATGAATGTCACTGAATAATGAATGGAGCCTTCGAGTTCGGAAAAAAGTCTTTATCAAAGTAATGAAACACCCTGTACGATCAGACAGTGTGATCATTTATCCGGAGAGACACGCGGAAACGGTAACTTCTGCATCTAAATTTCTGTCTTCACTTCCATCGACACTATCCCGACAGAAAATCTCAACGTATGTCCGGGACAAACGACCCAAAATTCATCCACATTTAGGTTTTCAAGGACGTCTAGGCGGGTATATTGATATAGGCGCCTGAATTTTGGTCAGAATGGGGCGACACAGAATCCAGAATGCAGGGTCCACTTAAAGAGCACTATACCGCGCTTCCAGCTGCCTAGATATAAGCGAATGCTACTTACGTTCTTGGTCGGAACCTTCTTCTAATTTATCGTCTTTGCTTTTCATGAACGGGAACTTTCTACTGAACGTGAAGTTCTTCTTTTTCCTTTCCAGCGTAGATTGCTGCAATACAAATTCGAGAACGCATATTAATAACGTACCGTTAGGAGCTGTACACGGAGGTACTCGAGAAGCGCATTGAAACAACGTTTATACACGAAAAGACTACGGAAAGGGTGGTAAACCACCAACCCTTATCTACTTCTACTTCGACGGCAGTAAAAACAACGCGACAGACAGAAAAATCTAATACTCGTCATTCGCGTTGATTTTTCCTTTCAGTTCTCTTACCCATTGCAAATCCTCTCCACTTGACGTCATCGGGCATGGCTGCTATCGAGGCGCAAAAAAGAAAAAAAAAAAGAAAGAAGAAACTTCAGACATGCGGACAAAGACCTAATTGTTTCAAGCAGAATGTACAGGGTGTCCTATACAAATTCAAACCCTATACTGAGTTAGGAAACTCGACACGTGGGTACTGCGCCCAGAAGAGCGATTCTATCGGTTCTCAATCCTAGCAGTGAAGTTCGCACAGGTCACTAAGCGCTTTCGAACACACGACACATATTCGCGGACACACCTTGAAACGAGGCACACAATACGTGCGAGAACTCATCCACGTCACTGACAGTTTTTTTTTAAACCTTCTTCTTCCGGTTTGCGAATGAAAGGCGGCACGCCGTGGGTGCCGTGCGAATTAATTAAATAAAATATATGAATGAAATCGAAACAATCGGAGCGTGCAAATGATACATATATATACGTACTTTACTATCTAGCATAACAGGAACGTGACCTTGAAACTTGACTGTTCGATCTCTGGCTCGCTGCTTACGTTCCCATCGTTTCTTCGATGGAATGATGCCGATACCTTCTTCGGCACCGGAAGGAAGAACTCGACGAGCCTGCCACCATTCGTCGTCGCTGGCGTTCGTCACGTGCAGTATGTCGCCGAACTGGAAAGGTAACCCTCGGCTGGGTAGGCCATCGTCTTTGCACGGATCGTATTCGAACAGAGCTCTGTGAAAACAGCGCCAGCGGTTGTTTGTAAGTACACGAGGGCACGAATCGAAAATGAAAGCACGCGCGGTCCGAAGCCGAACCAGACTTCGCAAATAGCGATAGGCGAGACAACAGATCCGCACCCTCTAATTCAAACACGCGAACCAGGCCATCAAGTAACAAATGAAGTGGGGGACATTAGTGCCACCTAGTGGCAAAATAGTGTCACCCAGTAAAGTACGATTGTTTCACAAAGTTGAAACAGATGTTATGGTGCAGGAACCAAATCCCTCATTTTCCAGAAAATTTATCTACATCAATGCAACCAAGTATTTTTCCCATCCCAATCCCCCCTCCCCCGTTGATTGAAATTATAAGTTCACCAAGGGGAAATCTCTTAAAATATGCACTGAAGCGAAAAGCATAGCATCATATTAAGTACAAACCTGACATAAAGCGAACGTTTCTGGGACGTCCTCAGCAGCGTGCCTGTATTCGTCGTGGCCGCCAGCTTCAGGTCTTGTATTTTCGCTTCGAATCGGTTGTACTCCTCTGGCCTATACTGCACGGTCAGCGTTACAGTGTGACCAGCATTCTGCAAATATTACAACAAAACGGCTTCAGTTACACTGAACAAGTGAACGCAGGTCAGAGTGCTCACTCAGGTCGAAAATGCAGAACGGGGGTTAATTGGAGGACTTGGGAGAGGATTCGTGTTCGAATTTCGGGAGACTTTTCCCAGTTTTCCAAGATCGCTTTTCAATTTTTCATTCTTCAGGCGCCATATCCGGTGCCAGACGTTGGTGGTCGCGGTTTCAGACGCGCGACTCTCCCGAGCAGGCAGGTCAGGGTAGTTTGCCGTACTTTCCCTACAGTTTTGTTGCGTTAAGAGTTTCCCTTCGCTGTGCCACAGTGTGTGCAACCGCAGTTCGACGACGCTGAGTAAACTGTACACGATGTATACACGCACAGTACCAATCTCCCTGATCTGGTGGTAACACGCCCTGCGACTGTAATGCTTTGTTAGTTTGAACTGGCGGAGGTTACAGGATGCGTTATGTTTCCACCTTCATTGATACTGTAGTCGCTGTTTGCAAGGATATTAGTCGGGCTATTCGAATATCACCAGCTTTCCGGCGTCGGTGGCACTCGAACTCGAGACGCAAGGATTGCGAAGCGGGCACGTTACCACTTGGCCACGCCGCGACTTACATTCATGAGAAAGTTCATCGTTCTTACGTGACTTCATCAAAATAAACGATGTTTGAGGGGCGGGGGTTCCTTTTCTTCAAGATAAGGGACTTTTGGAAAACTTGGAAGGACCGTAAACTCTGCAGCTTCATCAAAATATTCAACGAGTAATTCAAACCTAATAACATAAACAAGAGAAGACCAGCCCCACCCAGACATTCCAATACTTTGAAGAACCATTAACCATAAACATGCCGCACCCTTCCCTTTCCACGACATCGTGCACTCCAATTACGCCACTGCTCCATCCGCACCAACTAACATTACCCAAACTGCCTTCTGGCTCCGTTGCTTACCTTTAGAGCAAGCGCGGCTTCTTCGTGATTGGCTCCCTGCAGACTGGTGTTATTAACGGTAAGAATCTGGTCGCCGCGTTTCAGGTCGCCGCTCAGGTCTGCCGCACCGCCGGCTAAAATGAACGACACGAATATCCCTTCGCCTTCTTCGCCGCCGACGATGTTGAAGCCGAGTCCGGAAGGGCCGCGATTCAAGACCACCGTCCTCACGTCCCTACAAAACCAAGCAGTTCGGACGACCATTTTAGAACGTCGATGATTCCAACAGCGCCGTCACAAGCCTGCCATTTTATACGCGCCACACTCACTTGCCAGCTACATCTTCGGTGCTCACGGTTCTGGAGGTCGCGTTCTGATGGTGTTTGTCCAGGGTCGTGTTGGATGCGTGCGAATTTGGACGCGAATTCGGGACGCCTTTCACGGCTACGCGACAGACAAACCAACAAGCAACAGATTATTAGTCGACACGAAACGACGAATTTAGTAAGGACTAAAAAGTTACGAGGCTCAACCTCTCGCTCCGATCCACCTCTGCCTGCTTATCTGGTTGTCTCAATATTCGATATTTGGCGAAAGAATTTGTGGTAGCAGACCTGCCTCCGCCATTTTTCTCGAGGGAATCTACCGGCCGTTTCTTTCTTCTCAACGGAAAGGAGGCAGAGGCCGGGGTCTTCCGAATGAAGGTATCGCTAGGCGGTATCTATGAGAGAAAAGATACAAAAACACCCCTCTACCACATCCACACACCTCATACTCTGGCGACTAGCAGCAGCTCGAGATAAAACTTGTTGGACGCAGCCACGTCGAGCATGGTCAAAGATTTGATGCATTTACACCTCAAACCGCCCCTTCCCCTCACCTCCTAGATCCAAAATACCACACTGTCAAGGCTAAAAAAGCTGCAACTACGCTGAGCTTGTTCTGAACACCGCGAAACATTCAAAAAAATGTGATCTCACACCTCCTAACTTATCGAGAAATTTGCAGCTGCGATCCAGAAATGTCGAGGCTCGACTTCAAGACCTAACTCAGGAATCATCACCAAAACCATCGGTAACAAGCTCAAGTGTATCAAGGAACGAACACCAAGAAACAAGGCTCTAAATCTTTCGCTCACGCTTGTGTCCACAAATGTTTCCAAATTCTGGAGGATCACATTCCCAACCTGATCACATCTGTGCTTTTTACAAATCGTGTTCAAGACTCATCATTTTTCTTCCATTTATTTGATTTACTGCTTTATCCCAGTGGAACACGAGACTATTTGTGCCAAATTTAAACTACGGATCTGGAGGTCAGAGTCCCGAAGCCGACTATTTTCCAAAGGGGCCAGAACCAACTTCAAAATTTCACTGGAACTGGAGCCCCTGAAAATTCCTGGCTCTAACTCTGACTTGGGTTCCGGTAGTTCAACATCCCCTCTCTCCATATTTTCTCCCCATACAAATAGCCAGAGAACAAAAACACATTTTTGGTGAAACCGGAGTCGAAACTACCAAAAGATTTTTAGCAGGAGCTGGAGCCGAAGACTCGAGAAAATGAGGTACCGGAATCGGAGTTGGAGCAACTTCAAAGAGTTTTAGCCGCAGCCGGAACAAGGTTGGAGCGGTTCTGGTTTTGCAGCCGGCTCCACGCCATTGGTTTAAATTTTCGCTACACGAGCGCCCACCAACCATTTTTATTCTACATTCTCTTCATAATTCAAGAAGTAAAAATGAAGAACTAAAACACCATTCTGTAATCGGCAGATAACGAAGTAACGCAGGTCAATACGGATACATTCCAAGACCTCGAGAGAAAGCAGTATGGAGACGTGGTAACCACTCTAAACAAAAGGCGAAGACCAAACTGATTCAACTGGACTGAGAACTATGGTTCAGAACGAACCGCAGCGCAAGAACCACGCACCACAGGAGTTTTTTGCGATGAATTTGGTATTTCCTTCCCTCCACAACTTCCGGCTAGTGATTCCACCAGTGATGAACTCCTGAGGGCGAGCGCGAGGGAAGGGTGTCAGACATCCTACCCACCACGAAAAATCAAAATTGTTAAGGAGGCAGCGGAATCATCCTAATTATTGAGAGATAAACTGAATCTTCAGGGAGGAGGGTGTTCTTCAATCGCTACGCCAGTAGCGATAAATGACCACAGGGCTAGACCCAATATGACTCCGGCTCTAAGCTTTCTACCCACTGAAATTCACCTCCCTGTTCCAGGGGCGAAACTAGCTGTTTTTTCTAGGGGGGATGACAACTGAAAATTTGCCGGATAAAATGAATTGAAAATGAATATTTTGCCGAGTGGCCAGTAAACTTTACGATTTGCTGAATTTTCCAACTGCACTGACCACACCCCCCTTTGTTTCGCCCCTGTTCCGATCCAGGTTTGACAGCTTTAATTAGCGAGTCAGTAGCTCTAGCTCTTCAATTCGGCTGTTGTTCCTTCTGACATTCTCCCACGATTTGAACTAACACTTCTTCACCGGCAATAACTTGCTTTCCGGGAGAACAATACCCCTCCCCCTTCCACCTTACTTACTGGAAATAAAGGAATTGCCAACAAGGCAAACCGAATTATCATCATATTTGCAGAACAAATTGGGTCCTTAGGAGAAGGGAAAGCAGCTATCCGCTCGCTCCTCGAGAGTTCCATCCAGACCTGGGCATTGTCTGTGAATATCTGCAGATTTTTCGGATAACATAAAAAATATAATATTTTATTTGATGCAGATAACGAAACTGTTTATTTAGATCTCATCAAGATAATGCCGTATAAGATTGTATTTTTTCAGGATTATCTGAAAATCTGACAAATATCTTTTTTCATTTCTTTTTTAAAACTTCTTTAATTAACCTCAACATCGTGCACACTGCACTAGGCAGACAGGGATGCAACTAAGGGGGGCATCCGCGGAGTTGGAATATTTTAGTACATAGATCAAAATTTGAAAAAATCCAACGATTGGTTTCTTATTATTATTATTTTATTTTTAAATTTAAACAGAGAGCTGCCGGTTTGCGGGATAAAGAAGAAACATTATAATCATTTTTTGTATAACCTACAACAAGGTCCTTTTTTACAGACTATCAAACGACGATATTCGATAACTTTGTCCGAAATATCCTAGATGATTATGTAGATAATTTTCTGCCATTTTTTGGTACTCTCTTCAAGATAAGATTTCGGATGAATGGGCTTATTTACCTGTGACGTCACACAGTGTGTTACTGTTCTTAATTACTGTTAGCGAAAATACCCGTTGTTTGACTAACGAACGTATTGACTCCTGAAGAGAAAACCTCGAAGAGCAGAGATCATTATGTCACTACCTACCTGAGAATAAGAAATTGGTCAGAAACCAGAGGTTTATTATCGAATGCAAAGAACCTTCTAGATTAAAAATTATACCTTTGATTTCTTAATTATTTCTCATTTTGAAGTATTTACACAATGATCTTTGCTCCGTGTGTTTTTCTCATGGGAGCCAATACGTTCGTTGGTCAAACGACGGGTATTTTTGCTAACAGTAACTCACTGTGTTGACGTCACGGTAAATAAGCCCACTGCCCATCATCTTACCTTCATGTTTTGAAACTATAGATTCACTTTACCCTATTTAGATAGTAATTTCTTCATTATCTTGCCTAAGTCTGGATGCATCTACAGTTTATCCTCCCAACTTTTTCCCACACATAACCACACGACTTCAACTCCACTACCCCATTCACTCAGAGGCAGTATAACTCCATTCCTAGCTCGGTACGCGAAGAGCTCGGATAGCTCTGAGCTCTGTGATGAGAAGACTACAAAAAACTTTCAGCTTCATGGCTCCCACAACCAGTTCAGTTCGGGCTTCGACTTCCGAATCCCAAAAATCAAGACTCACATGCACCAAAGCCAGCTACTGAAAAAAAAGCCTTCATTTTATTTCGAGCTCCGTCACCCGAGTCCTTGAAATCAAGACTGGTAAACCGATGCCCAGCTCGCAGCTCTGCTCAGGATCCGCGGTACTAAAGGAGGACTATGTTCTCTGAAATGGTCTTTGTCAACAGGTAAATTGAATTTCACCCCTCCCAGCATGTTCTACTTCAACATTCGACAGAAAACAAAGGTATTAGCGAAGACTAAAAATACGTACAAGGATGAGGACTACTCGGCACGGCTATCGGCGGGTACATTTTGGCAATCAATAAAATAACTCGGTCATGAGTCGCCTTCAACGTAGCTACGGCTTCTTCATGCGTGACGTTCTCCAGATTTTTCTCACCATGCTGCAATTAATACGAGAAAAAAAAAGAAGAAAAAAAACATAAATTTCAATGAGCGACGTGAACTGGACGTGAGCTCGCTCGCGTTAAACCAACAACAATTATTTGCGGATTATAAAAATTTTTCCGCTACGGACAGGTTATAAACTCCGATCTTACACTCGAAACTCGAGACCGTAACGAACGGGGGGAGGGGGTCATTCATTCGAGTTCATTTTCCGTTCATTCGTCGGGACGCGTCCGGCGTCATTCACACCGTATTCTGGGTTCCGGCACCACCTAAAATGTGAGCCCGGGAAAATCTCAGTTGAGTCCGAAGTTACAATTTCCGTCCCAGTTGAGTACCGTGTTTAAAAAAGATGTATCCACAGTTTCAGTCCACAATACTCAGGACTGACTGCAAAAAGTTTGCAACTATGGTTAAAAATACAAGGCTACTGCATAACGGAGGAAAAAATTTTCAACTCAAACATTTAATGCACTCATAAGGCGTTCTGTACGAACGTCTCCTTGGCACATGTTTTTCTTGGAAACCTGTTGCTGCTACTCATTTTTAGTTTCGCACAACTGTAATTTTCGCTAATATTGTTCCTCTTTCTACCCTTTGAATCACTATTCAGTCTGAACCACCTTTTTGGCTGGACCAAACACTATCTAGCCCGACTCACCTCATTGTCTACGCTGAGTGTGCATAATCTGTAAAGTCCCGTACGCAGCGATCAAGAGACCAAAAAGCCATAGCTTGTACCTCATTTGGGTGCAAGAACAGAAGTTCAAGTAACCCCGCAGATATGATGCGTCTTCATTTGCACCAATGTAAAAATCCCCCCCCCCTACGAGTGCTACCTTGGCGTGGTGAGGGGGCTTAAAGAAGAACTAAAGCAGGGTGTCTAACAAATTTGAAAATACTTGACTTTACTTGACCTCTTTTCTCCTAGTGATTATTGAGTTAGGGCCCAAAAACGCAGACGGTAACGCCTTCCTCTGTACAGCATATCAGACACCTTTGTACAGTAGTATACGTAGCAACTTGGAGTAGTATAAATAAAGAACTAAAATTATCTTTTACGAATACCTCATTTTCAAACATCGTTTATCAACATAAATACATTATTTCAATATGACTCTGGATACTTTTTGGTTCCATTTTCAACTTTTTCTTATAGATTTAGTGGTAACCACAACTTGAAACAACCGTCAAGTGTTTTGTGATGAAAATTAATATTGTAGAAAACAAATAATACTTCACTTAGAAGATAAAATTTGAATGAAAATTGTGAAGAGCACATTAATAATTTTTTAAATCAATATTCAAACATTTAAACTTATAACTAAGTTTCTGCAGCAATTTTTGATTGTTCTCCTTTTACATGACCAGGACCAAAAAAAGTTAACTTTATTCGACTTAATTTACCTCTTTCCAAATACTTGACTTTACTTGACTTACTTGACCTGTTAGACACCCTATAAAGGCACATAGAAGAAAAACTCCGACAGATAAATCCGGATGAAAGCAAGGGAAACTACATCTGTAATCTTCCCTGGAGACGCGTCGCTACCACCACAATTATTATGATGGCAACCCACATAGTTAATTTTATAATATGATTCCGGAGGTAAAAAATCTCCTATTCGGATATCCCGGCGGAGACTATTTAGTGTGGAATTATCAGCATTGAAAATAGGGATATGGAATGAAGACACTGAATGAGGTATTATACGGAAAACGTAAATGAAAAGATTAAAATTAGATATAATAGGAATCAGAGGAGATTGCCAGAAGAAAATGATTTTTGGACGGGTACGTATAGAATAATTAATACAGCAGTGGAAAGAGGGCAAGCAGGCGTAGGTATTATTATGAATAAGACTGTAGGGAATAGAGTGCAAAGTTATACCCAACATAGTGAGAGAGCAATAATGGTGAAAATCTCAGATAAACTAATATCTTTAGTGATAGTCCAAGTTTATATGCCAACACGAAGTTATAGTGAAGAAGTAGAAAAAATTTATGAGGAAATTGATGAATTATTAAGAAAAAGAAAAGAAAATTGGAACACCAGAGAAGGAGGGAGAAAAGAAGAAGGGGTATGCGGAGAGTATAGTTTAGCAGAGTGAAATGAAACAAGGTCCAAGCTCATAGAATTTTGTGAAGAATACAAATTAGTTATTAGAAACACTTTTTCTAAAAATCATGAGAAAAGAAAATACACTAGTAAAAGTACAGATAAGTAACTTCGCTACTCAGCTCTATCACTTATCACTCTATCAACAGATAAACAGGAGAGTACTCTTCAATCAATTCCAAACAAGTCAGAAGGTATCTTAGGAAATTGTAATTCGTCATACGCTACAAAGCAGGAATAAATTTTATTTAGATTTAAATAAAATTCACATTTAGAACAGGCATAACCAAGATTATCACCAATACTATCAACACTTGTTAACAGGCATCCAGTTTTGAGAACATTGGAAGTACATGTGTTCGTCATAACTACGTACTTCAGCATTGACATACAATTAATTATCAAAAAACAAAAAAACTATCTATCGCAACTTAGATATCCTCCGGATGAATATCTTCACTATATTCAAGAATTCAACAACAGGCTACAAAATTTGATTTTGATTTGCTTGATAATTTGTAGTCTTTGTTGTAGTGTTTCTCCTCGATGCTTCTTGTAATATATACAATTTTGCTTCTGGCATTCTGATCTACATATACAAACTCTCTATTTGTATCATATAGTAAGACTTTATCCTGTACTTGTTTACAAGCTAATTGTTAAAATTTGCCTCTCCACATATTCTTATCATCATCCACATTCGGTAACGCTGTTGTTTCTCTTAAGGTGAAGACAATCACAACGCCATTGTTGCTTATCAGGAAATGAAGGCAAAGAATGAGCTGTGGAGAGCAGATAATGAAGTATCAAATGTAAAACACATCCTCAGAAATTATAGGATTAGCACAGAAGGGAGAAAAAAGGAGAGAAGCAACCTACTAATCCAGAGACTAAGCTAACTATTGTAGCTTCCAAACCCAAGCCTGTGCAAAATGAAACTGATATCCTAGAGGAATGGTGTGCCATCATACTACTTTCACAGCTGCATGTATAGCTTCCCCGAAGTCAATGATACACGACTCGACGTGCAGTACAGCATTTCTTGGGACTCATGGACGACGTACACATGTACTTTCTTTTAATGCGGCACTCAACTGTGATGCATCTTTTTCTACCACTGGATTCAACTGAGATCAATAGGACTCAATTGCAATTGGGACTTCAACCTAAGTTGCACGCGTTGGCAGTACTGTCAGTATGTTCATTGTACTCTTATCACTTTGAGGTGATCAGATCACCCCCAAACTGTTTGCCTACGGTAGCGCTACCTAGGTGAGGTTTAATCCTCAGTATACATCCTTCTTTACTTCTCTTTCTGGGCCTCAGTATCGACCTCGAAACCGAGTCTGAGCAGCGCCCCAGGAATGCTGCGAAATACCAAAAGTTCAGGTACTTACGTGCGTATTCACGACGGCAACCAGTTTGTCACCAACGGCCAACCGACCGTCAAGTTGAGCGGCTCCGCCTTCCATAATCTTCGTCACGTAAATGCCGTTATCGCCGGGTATATGCTGGTTGCCGATGCCACCGGCTATACTGAAGCCGAGTCCTGTATTGCCTTTTAGTAATTCGATCTCGAGTACATTAGCGCCGTTCTTTATTACTGATACTTTTCTTCGTCTTCTTTTGACATACTAAGAAAAAATAAAAAATAAAAATGAGAAGCGCGAAACACGCCGTTACAAAAAAACGCCAACAAAAGTCGCTCGGTTAATTAATGCGATCTTTATCGTCACTTATTCAGAAAAGAAAAGAAAAAAAGGAAATTAGTTGTCATTGTAACAGCGAGCGTTATCGTTGGAGAAACATCGCAAAAGCTTTTCCCTTCTTTCCCACTCTTTCGTTTCGAAGTTATTAATAAATAATTTTTTCCCCGAGTGATAGATGGCGTTTGCGGTCGGAGAAAGCCGCCCGCCGCGTCGGTAACAACTCGCGAGCAGGCGATGATAGTAAAATCGATAACGCGTGTGATCGCGAATGTACACGAGCGTGAGACGTATCGACGCGACTCAATAACGCGCCCCCCCCCCGGTCACCAACCGCCGTTCTTCCGACCTTCATTCGAAAATACAAAATTGCAGCACCCGATTCCGCGAGCATCTCTGACTCAGCTCTTTCCAGCTTGTACACCGAAACAAGCCGAACAATCCGAATCCGAACTCGCAACGCTGGTCCGGACCCAAGTCATGATGGCGCAGAAACCACGACCACCGAATGACTCTCTGGTAACGCGAGTCCTGAAACGTGCAACGACTACTGAAATCGGTCTCAAAAATACGAATTCGCCGCACCCAATTTCGCGAGCATCTCCGACTCAGCTCCTTCCAGCTTGTACACCAGAACAAGCCGAACAATCCGACACTCGGAACTCTGGTCCGGACCAAGTCACCTTGGCGCAGAAACCACGACCACCGAATGACTCTATGGTAACGCGAGTCCTCGAACTTGCAACGACTACTGAATTTGGTTTCAATTAACGAAGACACCGGCAAACAGGATGCCACCAAGGTCGGGTACTTTCGCTACCAAAAGACACCAGACGAGTTGAAAAACACGAACACTGAAATGCAGTTCCGGTAGACAGCGCACGTTTCCGGAAGTCAAACACCAATACATCGACGGCGACCGGAAGCGAACACGTGACGTCCGTATACCCTGTCCAACCATAGTGGAGATCTCAGGGCGCGGCGTTGTCACCATTTTCGAATTCCAGACACTTGGGAAGCTTCGAGAGGGCAATACAACCACGGCGGCTAACGTCGGACCACTATTCCACAACGAGCATTTGATATGCACGGAGATTACACCCTTGCAGTCAACGATGATTACACATCCAGCGGAGGACCTGCAGCACTGAGCTTAGCTCTCAATTTTTCAGTGAGCTGTACTCTGAAGGAAAACTTCCAATGTTCAGCTGAGACGACTATGCACCTCGTCTTCAGTCGATTCGAATCAGAACGCATCAGAGCTGATTGGTTTGAACCAGTCGAAGAATTAGATACATTCAGGGTCGGTACAGACTCTCAAACATACACCCAGGATCAGCACAGAATTCTCGAACCGCTCACCTAGAGCAAACTGGTTGCGGTATAGTAAAACCTTTCTTAAACATACAAACTGGGATAAATTTAAAGAAGCTGTAGAGACTAACATTACACTGGGTCACAAAATCACCTCACTAGCTCAACTTGACCAGGCATCAGAAGAATTCACAGTCACCTTGCAAACAGCAGCAACGGCATCCACTGCGTAGCCCCCCCCCCACCGATATACTACCTGTAGCACACGCTCCCAGACGTCAAGCGACTAGCAGCACTTTGTCGCCGTGCTACAAAACGCTGGCACACAGTTCGATCCTTCGATCCCCAGTGCGAAACGGGCCTTCACTAAAACTGGCAACACCATCGAACAGGCACTGTGGCGTTATGCCAATGCTAACCTGAATTCGTTCTTAGAGAATTTGGCACCAAAAGCGGGAAAAAATTATTCACTCTCGATGGCGACAGAGAAATTTCAACACTCTCCAATACCATCCCCAGCCCCCCGACGCATTAGTAACCGCTCGCTAAGGGACGATACGAACAAAGTTGAAGCATACGTAGCGCACTTACAGCAAGTATTTCGCCCTAATCCTACATAAACTACCGCATGTCTAGCACCCGGTCAATCACTTCCAGCTTGACCCCTTCACGTTTCACCGAGAGAAGTAGCTACTGTTCTGGACAAACGGAATGTACATGAAGCCCCTGGTGCCGGTCTGATCACAGCATGAATGCTCACAACATATCCCTGCGAGCTGGAAAATTGCTAAAGTCATCATGCTACTCAAGCCTGAAAAACCGAGTGAAGAAGTCACATCTTACCGCCCAATCTCCCAGCTATCAGTCCAGAATAAAGTGCTTGAGAAAATACTCCACCGAAGACGCCTTCGCCTACTTCCACCAGGCTCGCTCCCAGATCAACAATTCGGCTTTCGAGCCAAGCACTCAACAGCTGACCAAGTTCAACGGGTTGTTCACACAATTCTAACGTAATCTGAAGAGAGACACTTCTGCTGTCTTCCTAGATGAGAACCTAAGCCCGACCAAGTCCGACCAATGTGCACGTTGACCTCTTTAAATTGCACCTCATCTTAGCGTTGAACACCTGCGAGCTACTGGCCAGCTACCTTCGGGACCGTCATTTTTTCGCCACCTATGGCACAGTCCCATTGCCTTTCCATCCGAGCCAGGTACAGGTCCCATAGAGGAGTGTACTCGGACCCCTATCTACTCCTACCTACGCTGAATCGATTACCGCTCTTCAATCTGCAGTTACAGCGTTTACCGAGTGGGCAGACAAATGGAGGATCAACATTAACAGCAAAATAGCAACTCATTTCGATTTCATCCGGTGCCCATTTGGATACCTTCCAGTCTACTATAAGGACAGGTCATACTGTATTCCAGCTCAGCTAAATATCCCGGCCTGCATCTGGACCAAAAACTAGCTTACAACACCCACGTTAGTGCTAATGCGAAGAGCTTGACCTTCGCTTCCAACGGCTTCGTTGACCTCTCTATCGCCGCTCAGCCCGCTCGTTATCAAACAAACGCCTCCTTTACATAGCACGTGCGCAGCCTAGCTCTAAGGCAGTACGTCAAAAATACCTGCGAGAAAAATGGAGCCCCTCCAGAATAAAGTACTGGAGTCCCTGGTGTGTCTGCAACACTATCCTCCCTCAAGACCTCCGCATCAAAACCATCGACAAACTCATTAACCGCCAAGCAGCTCGACACTCAGGGTGTTTGTCTAGCCACCCGAACTTCCTAGCGGTCGAACTTCTAGATAGATCACAGATGACGCTTCGCCTTCACCACTCTCACCCTCTAGATCTTCCACCATAACACACCCAGTAGCTTTTGAACTTCTAATTCATTGTTTTATTTTACCTTCCAATTTTTCTTATTCTCTGTACTCTGGATGTTCTTATTTCCCAGTAGATCCACAGTTGCACCTTCAGTCTTCAGTCGCTCCCTTCTGTTGATCCCTCTCGTTTACGATTAACTCGCTGCGTACCCCCCCCCCCTCCAGCAGCTCTGTAATTCTAAGATATGTACCTTGTACATGATATGAATAAATTTTTCAAGAGGGACAGGGGGGATCAATTCACCAGACCTAGTGCTGTCTTTTAAACCAACACATCACCGACGAATTAGGGCTCAGAATAGAAAAATGTGCCTTGCTCTGAACCATGATACATTCTGCGGTTCCTTTTACCCTGCCTTTGGGCTTATTCGTAACTATTAGGATGATCCAACTCAAAATTTTCACGATGCGTTCTGACTTCTGGAATCTTTTGCAACTACTCCTGAAATCATACAAACTGACAATCGAAACGTTCTCCCAAATACGGCCGTTGACCTTTTCTTCAGGAATTTTGAACCCACGTCTTTTTGCTCATATGATCCCGAAGTTGAAAGATTAATTCACAAAGTTAGGTACAGTTTCAAGAAATCTTGAAAAAATACGAGATTTGCAAGACTTTTTTAAACAATACACTGGAAAGCTCTGCTACTCTATCGCCGACACGAGTGCACATCATCAGTTATCTTCGCTCAGAAAAGTTATGGCACAGACAGACGGATATAAGAACACTAAACACAGCTGTAGGACAGATAGAGAATACAGAAAGATTGAATCATATCAATCGGCAAGACAGAATCGATACATTTTTCTAAATACTAGCCATTCGTCTGTTCTTTGAAATTCTCAGTACATATCTCTCGGTCCGAATGATTCCAAAATCAAAAAAGCAATTTACAAAATGAAGTACAGTTCCAAGAGATCTTAAAAAAGGAAGAGACACAATTTGTAACTCTTCTTAAATAATGGACGTAAAAGCTTCGTTACTCCATCGCTAATACAAATGAACCTCATCAGATTCTTCGATCAGACTGTCAAAAGAACGAACTGACGGATACAGGAAGAGGATGTAAAGAGGTGGAGGACAGACAGAACCAGGAAGACAACTAAGACTCGAAACCATTTAAATACCACCCACTCAACTATCTCTTCAGAAATCCAGGATCCGAATTAAGGTTGTTAGTTAATACGATCCCAAAGTTACAAAAGCAATGAAGTTGATACAGTTCCAAGAAAAGCTAAGGAGGAAAAGGAATCTGTACGGCTCTTTCTAAACAGCAGACGTCACGCGGAATATTTGTTACGTAATCGCCGACAGACAATAACAATGAAAGTAATCAAAGTCAATCAGAACACACACGATAACACGATAAAGGAAGTAAATCGACATATTCAAAGAAACTGCCTGTCCACCTGTTTGTCTGCCTGGCTGTCTACTCGATTATTTGTCTATCTACCAATCTACTAGCAAGTTTGCCTGAATACCACGGGTCTTCATTTCCGTCTGCCGAACTGTCAGTCTGTATCTTCGTCTCGCTCTGAATCTTAGGGCTGCGGTTCTACCCCTGCAGTCTTTCGGATTCTTCAAACAGGCAATCGACCAGGCCTCTTTCTTGCCGACCAAGAGGAGGGCAAGGTTTTTAGTGTATAGAGATCTAAATATAAGAAATGAAACTTCACACAGTAGTCCGTTACCTTCAAACACGAACACTACTCCCAATTTTTCGAAACATCCTCGCATTTTCAGTCTCAAACCACTATGCGTGGCTTTGTATCGTTCATTCAAGGTATTCTTAAAACCATGACTGGAAATGTGTCATTTCGACTTTAGGATATTGAATCTTGGCTCCTGAGTTCATGTTTCCAAAAGGAGGACGGGAAGACCAACATCATATAGAGGAGAAAAGAGACAGGCAGACAGAAGGAAAAACGTGAAATGCCGAGGAAAATAGGTTTTAGCAACTGGATCTGGATTCCCAGTGGAGTAAATTTCTCCCAAGATAGAGTCTCATAATGGACATATACAGAGCAATATAATGGTAACGAAAGCTGAAACAGTTTAGCAACTAGATCCTATATCCTGGTTCCTGGTTGAGGTGCAATCCATTTTCTTTACACAGCTATTAGATAATAAAATCAAGAGAGATTTTGAACAGAGACTTGTTTCAGGGCTCAAGAGTAACGAGCTAACTTTTTCTTTCTATCGCAAGCGTAAGAGATGGATACTGAGTTTTCAACTAATAATATAAGCAATCGTTTTTTGGCTCTCTTCTGCTCAGTCAGAGCAAGACATCGCCCAAAACCAGTTGTTTCTTCTCTAAAGCATTTCCAACCCTTCCCGAATAAACCAGAGCACCAATGAAGAGCTCGGCCCCTCTGCTTCCTCTTGAATCAGCCACTGAATGCTTTTAGCTTCTCAAATGGTTGACGTCATTTAGATAACAGCCCAACGATTAGAATTCGATTACAGAAACAGAACACAGCCGTCACATTCCGTGTTCGTGAATCACTATTACTATTGACATCGACTATTTCCGCTAAAACTAGACCCCGTTCCAACACAAAAACTGAGTACAATCATCTTAAATGAAAAATAAACTAATCCAGACGTATATCATACGCCCCATTCAACGTTCCAAGCGTCTACAACCAACCAATAACATTTACAGAATCAATACAGGTCTTACATGTGATAAATACAAACACGATGCCCAACATTGGACTACCATTCCAGAATGACAATCATCTGATACGTCTAGAGATAATATCCTCGCAGTTACCGATGATAACAAATCTATTCCAACCAGCTGAGGATCTGCAGCACTGAGCTCAGCTCTTAATATTTCAATGAGCAGTGCTCTGAAAGAAAACGTCTCATTCACCTATAAGGAGCCAATCCACGAACTTCATCCATTTGATCATACAGGATTTCAAACATTATTTCTTTGGCTCCCGAACTCAACGAGCCAAACCAGTCTCTTTTCGTCAACATTCTTACAAGTCTCCACAGGTAATTCCCAAGTCCTCTCGGAATAACAAATTACCCAACAAAATTACTCACTAGTGTAACTGAGTTTCCGGCTTTCTTCAACGCTTCGACTGCGGTAATGTGAGGAACGTTCACCACCGAGGTGTTATTCACTCTAACGATGATATCGTTCACTTTCAAGCGGCCGTCGATGGCGGCTGCACCTCCAGGAATCAACTTAGTGATATAGATGTCTGACTCGTCGCCTACATGTGGATTATCGGTGCCACCTGCGATGCTGAAGCCGAGCCCCGATCCGATTTTCTCCAATTTCACTTCCTCGTAGTCCCATTCGGACGGGCCTCCGTTCATCTAGCAACCAAACAAACAATTCCATTTTTATCAAACTTCTAACGGTGTTAAAATGTAAACAACATAACGTTTCGTAATCAGTATCTCAGATAACCTAAACTAGCGTCAGTTACGCCATTCAGTACACTTGAATCGGCACGGGACCACCCATAAAAGTGTAACAGAAAATCGACGCTTTCCACGAAATACGATATCTCCAGAACTTTCATACTGCATATTTCCAAACAGTAGTGCAGTTCGATCAGACCTAATTTTTGGAAATACCGAAAATAGAAAGTCGTAAAATTTCACGAATACTTACTTGAGAGTATTCATTCTGGAGAGCTGTATTCGCCTGAAACAAACAGAGAATACGATTTAGTTATCACATCGAACATAAATCAGAGACTACAGTCACGCACGTATTTGGTTGCAAGGTTCCACCACCATTTCCGCAATTCCTTTTTTGACCTCAATATCAACTTGTTGACAGCACCGGTACTAACTTTGTCTAAGGTCTGCCAGGACGAAACCTTCCTTAAGAATAAACCGTGAGACTGACGTTTTTTCCTGCGTAGAGACATTGAAACCCGACGTTTTAATTCACGCGAAACGATCACCAACACACCATACTGGATTTTCGCGTAAGGACGGCCGATCTGCGGCTAATTTCGAGCAATTTTATGAATTTACAACGGTTACGACGCAATCGTAAATCAAATCGAGCGGTTTGAATGAGAATTTCACATTAACGCGTTCACCGTATACGAAAAATTTCACCATTAGCGGGCAAAAAAAAATTACACCACACGAATCAGAAATGACGGAGCATAGCTTTTCACTTTTGATAACGACGACAAACAGACAAACGTACAGTTTTGAAGGTATCAAAAAACTAATAAACGAAAACGCCTAATGGTGTAATGGTATACGTCGTAACATTTAGTACACACCCACTTGTTGCGTGTGTGTGAGTAATTAGGACGCCACCAAGTTCGACACGGTCACAAGGTCTGCGCACACTCGAACGCGCGTCAAAACAAAGCATCTGTGACGTCATGAACCAGATTTCCAATAGAGATGCCGAACGGGAACGAACGAC